>JAADYS010000288.1:0-48334 GCA_012931995.1 Fusarium albosuccineum | reverse complement strand
TCGATTCAAAATGCCATTTTGTGTATTTTAAAGTGTTCTTTTGCTGATGTGTTACTCTCTTATATCTAAGGGTGGGAGAGAGACAAAAACTAATGTTGACAGAAGTATCTACCATTATACTGATGCTCGCTGAATTCTTGTCCAAGAAGCAAGGCAGGAATTGCATACATCGGCTGAGGCAAATTTGCCCTGATCAACTGCACTTAATGAAACGGCCACAATTCGATACCTCTACCATCTGCAGTGCTTCGTTCACAATTGCGCATGAGACGATATTGCCCATTCTTGTCTACCACGAAAAAGACATGCCCCTGAAAGTTTGCATTGCCATCTTTTCCACAGTAGACTGTGATGTGCTTATCCGTAGGTGTACTGAAATGACGACGGCCTGTGCGAGTCCACACAGATCGACGCGTCGTTTGGTGGTCGCAGGATCTTAGCAGCAAGACAGCGGTTAGCGACTGATTCCATAGGTTCGAGAAAAAGAACATGGGGGGCCATGGCTCTTTACATCAACCATCACGCTGATATCAGGGTGGATAGATAAGTCACATACCGGATCCAAAAGTGAGTGAACCCAAGATGACCGGCTTGACGTAACACCGCTTCATTTTGCTGCTTGCGAACCGATTTACGAGGAGGGGCAACGAGCCACATGATCTATATACACTGATTAGTAAGGTCTACGTTCAATGGCCTGTCTCATACTTGGGGGTCGCCTTTAGTCCCTCTTCCAACCTGACGGTAGATAGTGTTGCCTTGGAGAAAAGACGCGGTGGGAGCTAGAGATCGGTCAAGAATTCGTCCTCCACAGCTGCACAAAGAATGAATCAAGCCCTACATAGAAGGGTGGACTGATGCCGTGGTAAGGCGTAATGAGCCAACGGATGAGAATGTGGCGTTTTCATGCGGAGTCTGCTGGACAGGAGGAACGGCCACTTCGGCCCATGGTGTTCGTGCATACTGATCATAGCTCAGCTACGGAACCAACTGAGTTTTCGCCTTTGGCCTCAAAGTATGACACCTGACTGTTACTGTCACTGGAAGGTCTCGCCCGGCGAAGTTGGTCACATATCAGTAGGCATTTGGGATGAAGATGGCCCCAGCTGAGATGATGACCACTATCTCCTGAAATGGCTCGTGGTGTTGACGTGTATTTTGTTAAAATATGAGATTAACTGGCAAGGTACTAAGAAAGACCATAAGTCCTGCTTGAGATTGTGAGAGCATAGCATTGTCCAGCGTAGTTGAGGTGTGTGAATGGCAGCTGAGACAAACATGTGTATCACCCCAAGGCAAACTACCAAGGCAAACGGCTAGTTCAGAGTTACGCTCTCGATAAATCACACCGCTTTTCAAACTCTTGGGCGTTGCTGTCTTTATGACTAACTTGGACCATGCGCTCATAACGTCTCGTACATGAATCAAGTCCGCCCAAGTTGTCCAGCCCTTTGAGCTGGAGGAAATGAAACCCAGACAAAGAAAGGATGACGTTGATTGGCTTGGCTAAAGTGGAGATTGGCAGGCATGTAGCACAAGATCAAAAGGATCAACTCAGCCATCGGCTTCGCCGCCATCCCAGATTGCCTGCTAGCCCTTAATGGTGCAGTCGCGAAACTATTGCTGCACCGTGAACAAAGGAAGTGGGTACTTGGGTGGCTTGCAAACTACCAAGCCCATGTTTCCGACCAGCTTTTGTTGGTTGAAGAACCAACCGACTGACTCTTCCGGCAAAGCACCGGCCAATCAGCGCCTGCAATGGATCGCCTGGGGTTGCTGAAGCTGACCAACGCTGCTGCCTTGCTGTGTGCCATTGCCATCGTCTTTAATGTCAGTCCCACTATTTGACTTTTCTTTATCCATTTACAATCAGGTCTTGTCACATTTTCCTGATCTGTAAGTATCACGCCGACATCGATTCCTTATAAAGCCACAGCACAGGACTGCCGTGACTGATTTGCTCTTTTCAATCTCGCTAGCAATCGCTCCATCTCCGACTCCGCGGCGGTTTCTTTATACTTTTCTTACAGTCCTCGGTTGTTACTATGTCCAAGAAGAGCCCAGCCCAACCTCCTTCGCTCAACGACGGCGGAGGAGCTGCAGACAATGACAACACCTGGCCAAATGACATCTCAATTCTCCCCCATGCACCCGCCACATCTCAAGGCACGTATATGGAAGGAGTACACGAGGGTGTCGAGCCCTTAGAAGTATATCAAGACGGCGGATACCATCCTGTTCACCTCGGAGACTGTTATGGTCCTTCTGGTCGTTACCGGGTCCTTCACAAGCTCGGCTACGGTGGCTTTGGGACAGTGTGGCTCTGTCGGGACACTTTGAATGAGACTTATGTCTCTCTCAAGATCTTGGCCAGTGAACTAAAGTCGGACGAGCTTGTGGACCTCACTTTGGCGGGGCTGGATCATTCCATTCCAGGCGCAGAGCACATTGCTGTTCCTCTAGATCACTTCACGGTGGAAGGGCCGAACGGCTCGCACAAGTGCCTGGTACTTCCAGTTCTTGGTCCTCCTGTTTCTTCTGTTTCCTCTCGTCTACGCATCGCACCGAACAAAGATGCGGGTGCTGTCCTCCGAGGAATGGCCCATCAAGCCACTGAGGCCATGAACTTCGTGCACAAGAACCAAGTTTGCCATGGAGGTAAGGTTCCTCTTACTAGGGATATTACCAGCCTTCGCTGACTGACGATCCAGACTTCCGGCCAGCGAACATCCTCATCAAACTCGCCAGCCTTGACCATCTATCAGAGGAAGATATTTTTTCGCTACTTGGCCAGCCCACACAGAACCGAGTGCGAACTGAGTCGGGCGAGGACCTCCCTGCCTCTTCGCCAAAGTATATCGTTGAACAAGTCGACATGTACCGCTTAGGTACCGAGTACCTGACGGATCAGATATGTGTCATCGACTTTGGCGAGTCCTTCTCCTTCTCCTCCCCGCCCGAGGATCTCGGCATTCCTGAGAATTATCTCCCGCCTGAGGTGCTATTAGAAGAGCAGGACGTCATTGGCCCCGCCTGCGATCTATGGGCCCTTGGATGTACACTCTTCGAGATCCGGCAGCAACTGCCCCTTTTTTACACGATTTACGACAAAGACGAGCTCATAGCTGAGTCTGTGAGGTTTTTTGGTAAGCTTCCCAAGGACAAATGGGAGAAGTGGGAAGCCCGGGGTGACTGGTTCGACGAGGAGGGCAAATGGCTTCGAAATCAGACGCATCCATGGTCGTTCGAGTTGGCTCTAAGCAAGCGCAGTGATTCTTTCAAGAATAGCCAGTCAGAAACTCGAAAGCGTATGGTGGTGTCCGAGGCAGAGCAAAAGCTGTTGGCCGACCTTTTGTGCCAATTGTTTTCCTACGAGCCTGAGAAGCGCCCGACAGCCGAGGAGGTTCTGAAGCATGACTGGTTTAAGATGTGAGGTAGATTAGTGTTTGATAGAGGGTATAAAGGATGGATTGGTACCTTTGATGTCCTATTCGGAGCGGCGTTCTTTTCAATTTGGAGTCTTGAAGTCTTATCTATGTGAAATAAACCTATCTAGTATTTGCAGACAATATGTTACGGATTGAGATACCCCGTTTTGTGAGTGTTACAGACTGGAGATCGCTTACTCTGTTCTCACCTGGAGATGGACTTGCAGTTGGCGGGTGTAAACTCTTCGGATGCATAACTAGCTGGCACCGGACAGCGGACTGCAGGTTCTCGATTGAGACGAGAGCGCTAGATTGAAGCATGACTTGCAGGATCGAGCTTATATCCCGTGCCTGAGTTCACACACGCAGAACAAATGTGAAAGATCTTGGTCGTCGACCAGGTTATAAAGAAGGGGCCAAATACGCCTTTGGTAAGTATAAATTCTACATCGTCCTAAATCTTTGCACCACAAACCTCCTCGAAACAATCCGAACACCCCGCCTGATCATCTCCGCCGCAATCATGTGGCCAGTTCAACTGGAAGAGCTCAACATTATCGTCAACCAAGGTTCAGTCTTGGTGGTGGATCTATATCGCATGTCGACCCTCTTCATCGAGAGCGTCGTCCGCCGCCACCCCAACAATATCAGCAGCCGGACAGGCAACAAACAGCTTCCACTGGAGATATGGTTCCAGATTATCGAATGGGTAAATATGTGGCGACAATACACGCTCGTGCAACCCCAACACATAGACGAGAGCGGACCCACGTCAACACTTGTCTGCATAAGACTCAAGGAGTGGAATACCTGTGGTAACATCCCAAACGTCGAGACACTCCATGAATATGAATGGCATTTGCGAAGCCCGAATTCCCATCCTGCTGCCAAACGTCCATTCACAGTCAAGGGGATCGATCAACCAGGCTCAATATTGAGAGTGCCGATCGCCTACATCCAACCTGGGCATAATTTTCTCCTCAGCCACATCGAAATTCCCGAGATAATCTCCATATTCGAACACGGAGTTTGTGGACTATGCGGATTACGGCGAGTCTTCTGCGCAGGTTGTACTGATGGACGGTATGTAAGGGAGGCTTTCAACATATACGGAGCTAGCGACTGTCGTACCGCAATGCTGTGTCCTCTATGCATTGGTCCCAGGTACGCGCAAGACTCCATTGGCGCACAATCTGGCAGGTCTAGATGGACCCGTGACGATATTAGTGAGCATAGGAGACAGGTGGAGGAGCGATTCCTAGAGTTGCGTTACGACAACGCCCCATTGTAGCCCAGACGAGGTTGACCTATGCGGTGGAAAAATCATGCTGAAGCGGCTCAGCAAAGAGGTTTGATCAAAACTGACTTGTGAGATCATAGCAGCCTAACCTGGGCGTCTTTCCTGGTGGGAAGGGTGGACTGTCGTCGCAGGAGGAAACCCAAAGATGAATTAAGACAACGTGTCAATCAATTCCACTTATCGCCTACTACAACTCGCGGCATTCCACCAGCATGGGGGGGTTTATGACCCATCTTTTCCCCTCATGGTGTCCGGTTTGCCTTTCTACGAGGCACCGCTATCAAGAAATTCAACGAGCCGACTATGCACATCGACGCTCTCGCTACCTCTATGCAGCTCTCGGCTTTTGGTGTCAACTTCCATCACGCCTGCTCCCATGGGATACTTGTCGAGTATCCAACTAATGCAATATCTATACAGTGTATTGGTCGACTATGGCGGACGAATCAGAAGACGCACATTGGTATATCCTTCATTAGAGGGATTCCTACGATGCCTTCCTCGAAGCACGTAGCCTTGAAAAATATGGTTATATCGACGAGCGCATTTCAGGTGAACATCGCACCATATGCGCATACGAGATCATGCGCTGTTACTTCAGCTACCGAGCGAAGGTCGCGCCGCTCGGAACGAGACATGCTCGTTTGACTTGCAAGAAGGGTACACGAGGCTCGCTCGGGTCCATCTCGCTCGGAACGACGTCTTATACATTAACTTACAAGAATCCCCCCACTCCGCACGGCATATCCCATGGGGCCCCAGACGAACACACATCAACCCACTCAAGCACAGATTTGAACTAACGCTGATATGAAAATCCCCGCTTCTCTTATCGACGTCGCGGTCCGCGCCACGGAAGCGGTCCCCATCAATATCACTGCTCATGTTCCCATCACGATACCAAGCTCACAGCCACCATTCGCCAAGTTGTTGGACCGCTCCTTGGCCTCGTTTTCACTCGAGTTCCAGTTCTGGCCTACATATGCTGGAAATGCAACGGGTCAGCCGAATTACTATGTTAAACGTATTTTAATAATTCTTGGAGACTTAAATTATTTGCCGTTACCTCGATGATTTTGATCGTTGCTACCAGTCAGGTCTCTTTAGGTCTAGCTAAAGGTCCTTCAAGAAAAAAACAGTAAAAAGAGCAGCAGTCCGTGACAAAGATCTCGTTGCTTCAGCTCGGGCTTGGGCCCATGACCGAGGCCTTGTAGACCCACGGAACAATGGATACCTAGATACATACGTCACACGATGCAAGGAGAGAAGTGACAACGGCTGGGTGAAACAGTAAGGTTTCCAATTTCGTCAATAGACGTGGAGCTTCAAGATTCTCTCCTTCCTATTACTCACTCTTACCGACCTAATAGCCCAAGGGTTCGTGGGGATGGCATCAGGGCGGGAGCCAAGACGGACAAGCCGGAGATAAAGCGGGTCTACTGGGCGCTGTCAGAGGTTTGATCGGCTTTGTCTCCTAGTTGAGAACTGCGCCGCCACGTGCAACTGTTTACCCCTGTTTTGTACGAGTAAGGGTTTCGAGGCATGGTTTCAAAGGGGTCTGCAGAGAACTCTAATATATGGACCGGACCACATCGCCGTTTTGGCGCCAATCGTACCCGCACGTTGATAATCCGATTCGCAAAGATATACGAACTCTTACTAGCTAGATAATGAGATGAACTAGAAGTCATGAATAGATCATGGTTTTCCCCTTCCGGTTAACTGAGGGCAAGATGAAAAAGGAGGAGAAGAAAGCATAGGGAACCACGCTGGAGAACAGTGAGCGACCGAGGACGTTCCGTTGTCACCTGTCAATTATAAGTTGACTGCTCGGGTTCCCCGTATCCACTCCACATAAATAGCCGCCTGTGCTATGCATACCGTCTTCGTCATGGCCAGGGGTAAACGGGAATACCTACCTCGGCCTTGCGCTTGGACTTGACGTTCGCAGATAACCGGGTTGCGATCATGTGGATATGCGCACGAGCAATCACGCGGTTTCGCCGTTGGTCAACCGACGTTTAAATACCGAAAGCTGATCTGAGACTGCCACAAGTACTGGCCGTAGACGATCAAGAACGACCGTCTGCCTGACCATTATCGTATGCCATCCAGCAGGTCTAGAGGCATGGAGTCCGGTCCAGTTGAAGACAAATCAGCCACCCTCATCGGTGTGGTTATGATGCTGTTGTTCATTGCGACACTGGTTGTCGTCCTCCGCTTGTGGACTCGATACTTCATCCTTAATCAACTCGGAGCTGACGACTATCTGGCTCTCGTTTCCCTCGTGCGCCAGGCCTTTCTGGGATCCGCCCTAGGACAACAGCTGACGCGAAGGAACAACAGTTAGTAGTGATCGGCTGCGGTATAGCCATGATGCTAGGTGCGGCCCATCTAAAGCCAACGTCTTGATGCTAAGGAACTGATCAGATTGGAACTAGGGACTCGCTATGGCCTCGGAAAGCATGTTTCTGCAATCAACTTGGAAACCGTAACGCTTTATTTCAAGGTAAGGAGTAGTTCTATGTATCCAATCCTTGGTATCTCATCGTACTGACAAACCTCGAGCACTTTTATGTCTCCGTTGTCCTGTACACGGCTTCGCTGATGTTCATCAAGTTGACCTTTCTTGCCCATTATTATCGGCTTCTGGCCATTCAGGAGATGAAAAGGGTCTACAAAGCTGCCATCTTCATAGTTGGTGGCTGGGCTCTATCTCAAGTCTTGGTCGGGATTTTCATCTGCTGGCCAGTCCAGGGGTTTTGGGACAAGACAGTGAACGCTCGACGCATCCCGAACCAGCCGCAATGGTATATCAATGCCGCCGGCAATATCGTAACGGACATCATGGTGTTTTTGCTGCCCATACCAGCCATCAGAAGCCTTAGACTTCCTCGGAATCAAAAGTTCATCCTCGCTGGTATCTTTAGCCTAGGCCTCTTGTGCGCTGCTCTTCTCTTTAGTTCGACTGCCATTGCTAATTTTGCCAGCACCGTCATCCTCTCCGCCATCCGCATCGAGTACCTTCAAGAGTTTGAGGATTTCTCCTGGAAATACGTCGAGTCTAACCTCTGGTCGATGGCTGAGCTCACATCGGCTCTAATCTGCGCCAGTCTCCCCACGCTTCGGCCCTTTGCCACCCGCTACTTGCCAGCTTTGGCTTCAAAGCTTGCACGCTCGACTGGACGTTATGGTAGGGGTCACGGAAGCAGGATCCATTCCAGTTCCGGGGCCTATAATCTCGGACGAGACAACAAGTCATCCAAGTCTGTGGTCCGAGGCGCAGACCAGCTGTTCCATGACAACGGTGCAACCTTCGAGATGCAGCACCATTATAGTAGCGACGAGATTGGATATAGTAGACATAGGTCAGATGAAGACTTGGTTGGTGGGTGGGAGGCTGGTGGCATCAAAACTGGCGCTGTTGCTTCAGTTCGAGATGTACCCAGTCGAGGCATTGGGGCGGAAACCAACAGAGTATGACAAAGAATGATCGAGCGAGAGGCCTTGGCCAACGGGCAAACATTCTACCACCGTGCATTATAGTTTAATACTTTTGTTAGTGCCAATCTCCACGCACCATGTCGCCGTTTCCCGCGGAGGAATCGCACGTCCGATCCGGTGCGGAACGCAGACCCCGGCTTTACCGGGCTCAGCTGAAAGGAGGGTGGGTTCTCTAGGCCTGGCCTTTTGTGTAGAATAGCATGATTACTGAGCAAGCCTTGAAAACCGAACAGTGCCAATATGGGCTCATCACCTGAATAGGCCACGGCCGAGCAGCCACCTTCCTATTCGCACTCAAAGTTGAAGTTTGCCCAGAGACAGGGTTCCGCGCCATTTATAAACAAGGTTTGCAGGGAATATGCGGAATACTAATAAAATCCGTATTTACCTGTTTAGAGAAAGTACCAGCGATATCCCTTCATCGATGGACTGGACAACCTAAAAGGCCATGTGTCTTCTTGTCTCGGAGCGATAGTTTTTCTGGGACCTACACCTACACCTGCCACACACACACTTTTTCTTGCACCATGAGACTCCAACGCTTTGTATTCTTTCAGACTCTGTTCTGCACCATGACGGCCGCACTGCGTTATGACCCTGAATACCTCGCTATCGTTTCAGGCTTTCCCCCGCAAGAGCGACCTGACACCTTCACAAATGTGTTTGAGCTGCGCAACTTCACCGAGGCTGCTCTGTACAATAGCATTCGCATCCTACCAACGCCCGCAAATATCACCGAGACCAAGATTGAGTACAAAAGTCTCGACAACGCCACCATCAACCTACATCGCTTCTCAAGCAAGGAAACAGCGGAGGCATCTGAACCTAGACCTGCCGTTGTTTTCGCCCACGGCGGTGGTGGGATATCTTGTAGCGTCGACGTCTACGCGCCGCAGATTGCCCGCTACGTTGCCGATACTGGAATAACCTTCTTCGCTGTCGATTATCGTCTCGCTCCGGAACATCCGGCCCCCACCGCGGCCGAAGATGTATTCGCTGGCTTGAGCTATGTTTCGAGCCACGCTGCCGAATTAAACATTGATACCAAACGGATTGCCATCATGGGTGACTCAGCTGGCGGTGGAGTTGCAGCTGGTGTAGCCCTAATGGCGCGCGACGAGAGCCTCAGCCCGCCTCTAGCCAAGCAGATTCTCGTGGATCCCATGCTTGACGACCGAACTAAGCTGCCCGATGCATCACCTCTGGAACAGTTTCTTATCTGGAAGAGAGGCGACAACAAGCTAGCATGGGCTGCTCTGCTGGGCGGCGACGCTGGCAAGGAGGACGCCGACGTGTCCATCTATGCAGCACCCGGCCGAGCTAAAGATCTACGAGACCTACCATCCACATACATCGAAGTGGGAGGTCTGGATCTTTTCCGCGCCGAGGATCTCTCTTACGCCAGCCGCATAGCTGATGAGGATATTGAAGTTGAACTTCACTTGTGGCCTGGTCTTCCACATGTATTCGAAATGGCAAGTGAAGCAACTATAGTTACGAAGGCGTTGGACGCGAGGATTAGAGCCCTAAAGTCTTTTTAAAGTATCTTGTCTTTTTCTAAAACTAGATACACTTTTAACTACTACTCTAATTGATAGACCTTGGCTACACTTTGGTAAAATTTATTCTTACTGCTGGGCTTTACGTTTGTTTGTATGGTACTCTAGCAGAGAATTGTCAAGGGCGGCCCAGGAAGACTGGGCGTGTTTATGACCAGAAAGACCTCCCAAGTCTACGCATTTCAAGACTTATTGCATCAAGTTTCTATTTCGAGCAAATAGTCTTCAAATGCGCCCCGAGAACAATTTAGAACCGATGCCAAATATCATCCAGTTATGCATTCCCTGGAGGTCTGCTGTGCTTGAATAAAATAATTGATTTAGGAAGCTAGGCTTTTAATTGGCCGAGCACAGCTGCATAATCAGTATCCCTTTGTCCTTAAATCGGGCTCGGCACAGCCTCTTGCTTGGTAGAAAAATAAGCCGTTTTCGACCTCAAGTCCCAATGCTTGATTATGCGACGCTGTTCCATGCAATAGCTATGAGCTGAAAATGTGGCAGTTTGGGATGGTAAGGCTGCGGCCTCTGAGCCACGAGTGGCTGCATGCAATAGAGGCTGGGAGGCTGAGCGCTCAACACTAGCCTGTAACTGAGGTTCCCTGGAAAGCCGTTATAAAGATGTGGGGCTGCTGCAAGAATAAAAAAGGAGGTCGCGAATAGGTCGTGAATTTCTCCTCATCATCTCCCTTTCACCTCAGCCAAGACCAGTCTGTCAACAAAGTCGCTACATCATGGGCGGCCAAGTTTACTGCCACATTTGCGGTGTCGGTTTCAACATCTCCCGCGACCGTACCGACAAAGAACCTCGCAGCGCAGCTTGGGGTGAGGACGGCAGAGCCTTTGCAGAGTTCGATCCCGAGGATTGTCCCGAGAAAGGCTGCCTTTACGTCGCGAGAGACCCCAGTGGAGATGACTCAACTGCCGAGTCTGAAGCTGGCTTCTCGGAGCCCAACATATTCTTGCCCGACACCCACCGCCTGCATCACGCAGCACACAACTGGGAACACATACCAGGCCCGGAATGTGATCTAAACCGGGCTTACAATGGACACTTTATTTCGGCAGAGGCCATGAGAGGCCGCACAACTCTGCAATGCCTCGTGCGAAAGCCCGACGACTGGGAGCCGGAGCCGGATGATGAAGCATTCGAGGCTTCGGGGCACTTCTTCCTCAGCGGCTTGGGTGACTACATGCCCGACAAGTTTGATTCTGGTCCAACAGTCTTTCCCGAACGGCATTCCACAAGTATGCCTCGCGCCGAAAACTGGTTCAATGAACTCTTCGTCCAAGCCACAGAATCCTCTATGCCTTTTCACCCGACCTGTCTCGAGATCTTCAAGAGAGCCTCACTGCATCGGTACGGTGTTGTTGATATCGAATGTCTTACGCAGTGGTGGGGACTGGAGGCAGCGTACGATTATTTTATACGCTTTCCTCGACACCAAGCCGTCCTGAACGGTCGGGGGGACGAGGACATAGCGTGGCAATACTACGAAGGGGAAGAATTTCTTGCTGCTAACCCATGCTTCGTGCCTGGGTTACAGGCTCTTCTATCTTCGACGAGGCGTTCAAAAAAGAGTTTAAAAAAGTATGGCAACAACTACTCCGAACTTATCCCCAAAGTTGTTTCGACCGGCACAGCTCCTGCAGATCTCTTCTCACGACTTCCCGAGGAGCTCAGAATGATGATTCTGATGCAGCTGAGCTCCAAGGATATTGCTAATCTCAGACTCGCTTCCCGGACGTTTCTGCTGCTGCCCAGCTCACTTTTTTATCGATTGGTTGTGCGTGACATGCCGTGGCTGTACGAAGCCTGGTCGTCGCTGCCCATCTCCTTCTGGGCTACCACAACCAAGTCCGAGGAAAAGAGCAGGCAGAGAGCCTGGGAGGCCAAAGTGGTCAAGCTGAGGAACAAGATCGAGATTCTCAAACGCGAGGCTACCGACTCTGGCGACCCGAAGTTTAACAAATCCGCCATCAAGGCCGCCAAGAAGAAGCTTCGGGAACTACCCGATTTGTCCAGTGTCTCTCGTCCTGCAACTTCGCCTGTCATGCTGAGCCGTACCAAGACAGATTGGTGTCGTCTCAAGATTCTGCTCAGCAAAAACCTGAAGACAGTGCCCGGACTACAGAACCGGCGCAGAATATGGAACGATTGCCAGGAGATTCTCAACCGTGTGGATAGGTATCGAGCGCAGGGCAAGATTCGCCCTGGGGAAGCAGTCGACGTCGCCGAGGTAGCCAGACAAACCAGAATTCGGGAGGAGGAAGAGGCAAGGAGAGCGCGCGCCCGTTGGGCTTGATCGCAAGGAGAGAGCGTGTTGCAGCGGATGGAGATGTCATCGTGGTCGGAGTCGAGAACGAAGGGAGGATAAGTGTGATTGCAAGGTTAAAATTGACGGCATGGATCTGAGTTAAAAGGCAGGCTTTTTATCCTCTCTTGAGAAGAGGATAAGTAGCCTCTCTAGGTGCAAAAGTTATGTTTCATTAAGGAATTTTAGGGTTCGGTCTTATATAGGGTGGTAGAAACGCTTGAGTCTTGATTAGAGTTGATATGACAATTTGCATAGTATAATAATGTGAAACTAATCCTTCCAAGACTCAATAGCGTCTCGGACTGTAATAAAGTCCATATCTGGGAATATATTGTTCAAGCTGTCATCAAACTTGTAATCCAGATGCCCGTCAATCAGACGCAAGCTTGTCGTCGCCCAGATCTTCATCAACTGCTTTCTAGTCTCTTCATCCTGTTCATCAGCATATGCGCGCAATCTCGGTGCGAGTGTAATATGTCCATTCCGCAAATCCTCAGCAGAATCGTATTGAACTTGAAACTTCTGGCCTTTGATCTCTTGGGCCATTTGAATGATCTGGTTCATCGTCAAGCGGTCACCAATCACGCAGTACCTGGGCTCCCATTGGGCCAAATTGAGCAGTCGTGCTACCGCTCTGCCGACATCTCGCGAATGCGTGACAACAATAGTCGCATTCCCATCACCAGGTAGGGCAGCGAAATTGTTGGCAAAATCCACCCACATGACGAAGAGCTGGCGAAGGTAGGTGGGGATTCTGGGAGCGGACCAGTAGTCGAGGAGCAAGCCATTCGATATGCGGGCGTACTCAAGATTGCTGGCCTCGAGCGCCTTGGCGGCCTCGACTTTGTAAAGATATGGGGGGATATGGCTAATTCTCCTATCCAAATGTTAGCCATATGTCTAACGCCATGGTGATTTGGGGAGGTACGCTGGGTCTGGCGCGTAGTCTATGCCGCCATATTCGCTAGGGATAAAACGCTTGACACAGTTGGAGCGACGGGCTGCCTCGATCAAGTTGAGCTGAGCCTTTCCGCTGGCCTCGTTGTGAATGGAAAGCGCGCTGATGACCACCTCGATATGAAGCTGTTCCAGTTGCTGAACCAACTTGCCCACATCTGTATAATCGACGATGCGTGTCTTAAAGTCAGAATGAGGGGAACGACTGAGTATGATAAAGTCATTACGTCCTTGTTCGATGAGACCATCGATGATGGAGCGGCCGATGCTGCTTGTGCCGCCGGCTATGGCGATTGTCATGTTTGCGAGGTTAATTGTTGAGAGAGCGTGATCTGTAGAAGCTGATTGCATGAATGCTGGGACCTAGATCTCACAGTTGCTCTTATACATCGCCGACAACCAACAGTGGGCTGTTTATGACGTTGAAACAACTCCAGTCTTGATAAATCTATGCCGATCAGTGGGTGCTGATAAATTGATGAGTCTCTTGATTTGCTTCGCATTGACCATCAGAGCCCATGGCTGTTTCATCACCGACCCAGTTCGGGATCGAACAGGACACCGAGGCCAAATTGCCCGCAACAGCAGCTAGCAGTGTCATGGGCTGCTCCTCACATGTCACAAGAAAATGGGGCTATCATATATGACAGGTCATGCTAGCCAGAACATCAAGAAGGTTAGCCTATTCAGATAGCGTACGATAGCATTTTCATGGACGGCGGTGTCTCGGGACGCCAACACTCCGGCTTGGCAGGCAGGTAACGTTATAGCCCCAGTGAATATGTTGCATTATTAGGAAGTACACTAGTATCCCGACACTAAACTTGAGTAATACATGAAAGATAGCGTCAAGGCCCAAACACCCATCTCTTTGCAACATGTCATTCTAGAGGCAAGCCCTAGCCTTTGCTAAACTACCTATACCAGAACTATCTGTCTGATACGATCATCATCAAGCCTCTCCCACACTTCCCCCCTTAAAACCCCTGGGAAAGCTGCCGGTCCCACTACTGTATAACTTTCATCCTCTTGTTTCCGTAAAACCATTGGGAGACTCACTCCACTTATCAGTGCTACCACGTCTCCTGCTTTAGCGTCGCAAGGAACAAGCCCAGCTTCACTGTACTGACCTTCGCAAACCCCTAGTGCCATTTTTCTACTGTTCAAGTCATGTGTCAAGTCCACTTGGAAGTCCCACACAGTTCTGACTCGGTTTGGCAACGGTCGAAGACGGCGAAAACTCTGCCACCAAAGTCGCATGGGCCACCAGCGCCAGATTAAGGGCAAATATGGACCTGCCTGTAGTTCCTTAAGAGTCCACTCTAAACCTCGAGATGTGCCCTTTTCCATAAGTCTTCGCCATTTGCGCCGAACCCTCCTTTCACCCTCAAATCCCACACGATCAATGACGAATATTGTCAGAAGCCGTAATTTCTCGCCTAACCCAAGATTTGGATATTCGGAGTAGGATGACTGCTTAATACGAGAGACTGCCGCCAGTATTATGCGTAAGTTACCTGCAATTTCGTCCTCCGAAGACGAGTCAGTAAGGGGCCTCAAGCTCTCCGAAACAAAATCCAAGTCGCTAATAATTGCTCCCTCAACAACAAGCTGCGTGTCATTCACAAACCTCCACCGGCCCCCAGATTGTAGCGTTGCTCCTGCACGCCGCCATAAAGTGGTTCTCGACCCGTTTGGGAGCCATGATAGCCATTCATTTCGTGCCGCACCGTAGTAAAAGATAGTGTGTAGCCAAGCAGACGATGCCCAGCGCCAATTGACAACCCAAGATGGACTCCTGCTCACCTTAAAATGCGAGGTGAAAAGTAAAATGTCTAGGCTATGAGTGTAGCCCAGAAGATCTTGAAACAGGTATAGGTAGGCAATCGCCTTGCTTGTTGAAGACCATTCTGGAATCTCATATCCTCGGTTCAAAAGACTGAATGTTGCGTAGTACTTGTCTTTGGCGTATAGAGACTCTCGCTCCTGAATCTCCAGCAGTAGTGCCTCGGCGTCACGGTACGGGTACAAGCGCTGAAATCGGCGTCTCAGTGACTCCAAGAATATGAGAACCGAATACCCCAACAAGCCACAAATGCAATCCAAGCCAATAGCACTGCCACCAAGAAGCCCCGGCTTATCCGGTCTCGGGATAGAAGTAATGACAACGAGTAGTATGATGAGAGACAGAATTGCACAAACAAGAATGATAAGGTGGAGGAACGCTAACAACTGAAAAATAAACCAGCCTTTCTGGAGGTATTTCTTGTGCGATTTCAACTCCTGTAGAATGGATTGATCGTTTGCGTTGATGGTGTCGTTTGAGCATAAGAAGCCGGTCCATATCTTGATAAGGCGTTGCCAGCGGTGAAGAGCTGTTGGAAACCGAAGTCCAAACACCTTTGGGCGAAAGAATTTCATGAACTCGACGCTATATAGCAGAGCATGCAATGGAATCGTCCTATTACCACAGACAAGTACTAGCTTATCGGAAAGCAAGGTCTCTTGCAGGGTCCAGAGCCGATTGATCCAGGGGCGATTCAAGAGTTCCTCGATACCCTTTTTATGGGGTGTAAGACGGCCAGTGAAAAACCTTAGGTATAAGTACCACCCGAGACGCAAAGACATTGACATGCCAGTGGGAATTCCACCACCCCAAGCTTGCCCATCGCCACATTTCTGTGAGATGAGGAAGCTGAAGGGGAGACAGCCCCGAGCGAAGTAATCCATGGCCTTGTCTGTATCTTTGGTGCCTTCTCCTAGCCATACATAAACCATGTGTGCTCCTAGAGAGGAGTATATGGTTCCCATAAGCGGAATCTGCGTGTTCTTTTCTTGATTGTTCTTCTGATTTATGCAGATGGAATCAACCCATATTGTTATGGGTCCAAGCTTGTTCAGTTGACGGAGAGCAGCCAGACAATTCTTTGTCACTGGGACTTCATATCCGTTGCAGGATATCACATCGCTCGGCATCGACCACTCGCCCCACACATAGGATAGTGCAGTGAAAAATGGACGCGTGTCTAGATCAACGACGCGCATGGTCGCGATCACGGGGCCATCTTCTAACCCGGTGCAGTCCTGCAGGTCGAGCACACGGACAGCCGTGGTTGAGGACAGAGGAAGGCTCTCATACAAATGAAATGCATGACTCCGGTCGGCGCTTCTTCCTGCAATTGAAGACCCGTCGTCGTCGGACGAGAGACGTGGACTATCGGGGCTCGGGAACTGGAGAGGATCGGGGTAGGGAAGCAAGGGGATCCGGCTTTGGGAGCTATCAGCGGCGGGATCAGCCATGACTATAGCCCAGAAAGCTACTTAGCAAAAGCTAGTGGAGTATAGCGATAGGGTCAAGTTAAAAGAATGATTCGATCTAGGTGGGTTCAGTCTTGCATTGCGAAAGTTAAAAAAACACCGATATTGCTTACCCCGCGTCAAGTAATGCCAAGAGCCCAGGCGCGTAACGTTGCATAATTTACGATATGATTGGATGTGCTTACAGCCTGATTCTGGGGTTTCCAAGGGCAACATTTCACAACTCTTACGCGAGTGGGTAGTCACGTGATGAACTCAGCTATGCACTTGAGGGTCTGTTATCGTTACACGCAATATAAGGCCAATTGCCACGGTACCTAATGTAGGGTACCTTATGTTTTTGCCGTTGGTTTAGTGGTCATTTTAGTGCGACAGTTATTTTACTTACATTTCACACTATTAATCTTATGTGCATGCTTTAGTCAATAATCAGAATACTTCCTTGAGGGACGAAAGAATCGAGTTACGCCGAGCAAGAACTTCGTGGCTTTCTGTGTAGGTACAAGCAACAGCGACGGGTGGACCACAACGCAAACAGAGGACGTCGATCATTGGAGGCCGTTGGATACAAGAAGGACATGAAGAGGGCGTTAAAGATAAGAATACTTTCCACCACACTGTGGAATGCGCCCTTGGACCCAGGAGGATGTTTAATACTCGCAAAGATGCATCGGAACAAGCCCAGGCCACATCAGGGTAGGAGATGGTATTTACATCCTCCACCAGACAATGAAAGGCAAAACGAGGTTACGACAGTGTTTGCCACGGAGCACTCTCCTTGTGTAATGTATTTCTAGCTGTTCTTGTCGCAGGATTTAAGCCGGATATAATGTGTATGTATCATAAGGCTGACCGAAGTTCTTTTAAACGGCAGGGATTGCGGATATTCGGATCCGACATAATATTGAGGTATATTCAAACTACGCGTGGCTTATGGGGCATCTCATGGGGACCACCCTCATTATCTGAATTTTGCATAAGCGCTTGCGGGGATCGTCCTCCTCCGAATGCCGATAACCGATGACATTCGGGGTCCACCAATAGGCAAGGCTCCCGTACGGTTAAGGCGAAGCCGTGGCTGAAGTAAGCGACTCGGCCGATATTGGGGTTTTAGGTTTCATCTGACGAATAGGCGAGCAGCGCCACAGTTGGCTATTCCTACCGAAGCAACTCATTCGATTCATTTAGCGAGAACACGGCCTTCATAGCCGGTAACCGAACGATGGGGTCCAGAAAGATCTGTCTGTCGCAGATGGAGTAACTCATGCGAAGCAGAGGAATTGAAGTTGAGTCGCTGATTGACCCACACAAGCAAGTATATATGAACAGGCCCTGGATCCGTCTTGGCAACACATTGAAGCATTCATTCTTCACTTACATCTGCACTACCCAAGACTCTATCCTTGTATTATAGAGCAGAATGCTTTTCTCCAAGCAGTTAGTGGCGGTCAGCGCCGCACTTGTTGCTGTATGTCCCCCAGCTATGATGCCCATCTTTGAAAGGGGTGGTGGCTAATCGTCCGTATCACAGGCCGCCAGCGCAACAGTTGAGCAGACATATCCGCCCAACATTACCATCACCAACGCTACCACATCCATGCACCAGCTCAGTAGCGACAGCGAGTTTGCATTCATCCTCAGTGAATACCTCTCCCTCTCTAATGAAGAAGGCGCTGCCACAGGAGAAATCCTCAGGGCCGCCGCCGTGATTGAGCCCGGCAACATTGAGAGCTGGTACAAGGAATTCAACTTTCTTGGCGACCAGATTAGACTTCAAGCCGAGGAGGCAGAGAAGAAGAAGGCCTGGGTATCTGCACGCAAGGCTTATTTCCGATCGTCTGCGTACTATCGATCTGCCGATTTCTTTTTGCACGGCAACCAGTCCGATCCTCGAATTTACTCGCTGTGGGATAAGCAAAACAAGGCTTTCAACAAGGCCGTTGAGCTGTTGCCAAATCCTGCGACCTTTGTCCAATTGAAAGCCAACAAGTTCACTGTGCCCGCTTACTTTTATCCGGCAACTCCAGAGATTCCTGCTAGTAAGAGGCCTGCGCACAAGACACGTCTTCCTACCATCATTGTCGGCACGGGTTACGATGGCTCCCAAGAAGCATTATATCACGGCAGTTGTCGCGAAATCATTGCACGTGGCTGGAATTGCATCACCTATGAGGGTCCGGGCCAGCCCACCGTGCGCCGACAGCAGAATATCGGCTTTATTCCTGAGTGGTGGGAGGCTGTTACTCCTGTCGTTGACTATGTCCGCAAGCGCAAGGATGTCGATCCGGACCGAGTCGCACTGATCGGAGAGTCCTTTGGTGGACTCCTCGCACCTCTTGCTGCTACGCGCGAACATCGTCTTGCTGCTGTTGTTGCCATTGACGGAATGCTCAATCTGCAACGCTCCATTCTCCAAAAGCTTCCGTCTCAACTCACTGAGCTTTTCACATCTGGAAACAAGACGGTCTTCGACGCGTACATTGCCAAAGCACTCGCACTACCCAATGTTCCTACTGCATTCAGCTGGGGAGTCAACCAAGGAACATGGGCTTGGAACACCACCAGCCCTTACGATTGGCTCTCTGGTGTTGGCGAGTTTGATCTCGATGAGAAGAAGCTGGCGCAGATCAAGTGCCCCGTGTTTGTTGCTTCGGGCCAAGATGACAATGTTGCGCCGGGACAGCCGGAGGAGATGGCGAGGCTTTTAGGCGACAAGGGACACTATTTCTTATTCAAGACTGAGCTGGGTGCTGGAGAACATTGTGCTCTTGGTGCTGAGCAGCAACTGGCTTTCGAGACCCTGGGTTGGCTCGATGAGGTGTTTTCTAAGGTCCAGACGTCGTCCTAAATACCTTTCGTAGTTGACCAAAACTCACTAGTGGAGAAGGATATCAATTGTGGAGTGCCTGAGTTTCTTATCCAAGAGATATCTAGTATATATATATGTACAGTAGTCTAAGCCAATCTCTAGTCTATCTGTGTCTTTATCCAGCCTGAACCCACTTCTTGACTGCGTCTCTAACGGTCAGCGGCTTGAATCCAGGGAAAATACTCGTTATGGCGGTTTCTCCGTCAAGATCAGCAAGTCCATCGACAACCAACGAACAAAGATCCACCATATACTTCATGTACTGGTCATGAGCGTCGAAACGGTCATGCTTCCACTCGCTCTCTGTTGGTCCGGGTAGCAACGTACACTCTCCACGCTCCAGCTTTTCCCTGGAATCATAGCTGACAGCGATAGGGCTGCCCTTTACGTCCTCGGCGATCTTGACGAGCTCGTTGAGCGTCAATCGGTTTGCCACGGCATAGTATCGCTGTTCCCAACGGGGGACGTCAAGTATCAAAGCAACCAGTTTTCCAACGTCTTCAGAGTGGGTGAATGCCACAGGCATGTTTCCATCTCCGGGGAGAGCAGCGATATTCAGGCCGAGGTGAACCCACACAGTTTGACACTGGAGATATGACGGGACGCGGGGGTATACGAGGTAGTCCAGAAAGACTCCGGTGTGGATTAGTGTGAACTCAAGGTTGGACTTTTCGAGGCGCTTAAGAGTCTCGAGTTTGAATGGGAACGAGACACTTCGATGGGCGATCCTGAGAATCATGGGTTAACTCAACTCCGGCAGATTCAAGAAAGACACTTACTCTGGTTTTATGTGAAACCCAAACTCGCTAGGAATAAACCGCTTTACGGAAGGACTGAGATCCGCTGCTTCAATCATATTCATTTGGGAACGGTGATGTGCTTCCGTGTATGCTCCAATAGTTGAGACCACGGTGTGGATCTTTTCCCTCTCGAACAGGCTCCTCAGATCGTCAATGCTGGAATAATCCACAACATTGACGGCTGGATCTTCGTGTGGGCGACGGCTCAATATTATAATCTCATGTTTTCCATCATTGCGGATTGCATCGACAATGGCCCTTCCGAGGCCATCAGCGCCTCCTGCGACTGCGATTTTAACCATCGTGAATGAGGAATTTGGCTTGTCAAGTCTAATGAATGAAGGGTAAAGGAAAGAGTAAGTTGAGTAGAGCTAGTTATAAGTCTCCTACATCAATTCTTTTATAGGGAAAAAGCATAGCAATTTCTAATCAAGCGCCTTGATCAACGCTGGTGAGGTGATCTCGGTGTCCGCAAGTCACCGACCTGAACCCAGACTAGAATGAAAATAGTGGGGATAGAACAGTTTCCAGGTGTTTCGATTTTCAGCGGAGATGTTGCTTGGAGTTATTTTTCCGGGGTTTTCTCTTGTCAGAGGCAGAGAGGCCCGTCAACGCCAAAAAAACACAATTTTTACACATCGTCACCATCCCAATAAGCCCAATGCTACACACCATAACCTTAACTTAATCTTTAATTCTCGACACTTGATACCTAGCCATTAGATAAAAAATAGCAGCACTCCGGCAAAATAGCACATTGTTCTACGCGAAAAAGGCATTTTAATAATCTCTTCATGGTAAGAGAAAACCTTTGTGTTCAGACTTTGTAATTTTACTATTTGGTCAAGGCATGTAATCTACACAACAGCTCTTCACATCCCAATTATTGAATCCGTAGGTGCTGGGATGTAGCGATGCTGGCTTAACTGATATGAAACCATCCGAGTCCTTGGTCAACCCACCCAACATACTTAAAAGAACGTTGGATGACTGTGCTCTTAGCGAGGGTATGTTTCCCATCAGGCCTTGCACAAGTGGCATGTAATCTGGATTTGCAAGTAGCCATGAATGGTGCTGGATCAAGGTTAGCGAGGGGGCGTGAAATGCATTACTGCCCTGCGATATGCTTACCACCATCGTGGGATCGTTCGTCGTGTCGGTCATAGGGGCTGTACCAGAAGCGTAAAATGCAGTTACAGCCGTTGAGGCAGAGCGCTCGAGCTCTGTGCACACTACTAGGAAATCGCACCCTTGGTTTTGCATTGTTTGTATGAAGCGAAGTAGAGATCTGATGAGGGCTAGATCGCTGGTTGTGGTCCCTTTGTGTGGGTTTTGGATGATGTGTACGTAGATTGTGATGGCGGAGCACAACAGGAACGGCAACAGGCGCCTTTAATTGATCAATCAGCATGTAAGAAAGCCTCGATCAAATTTGACCTACCATAAGTCAGTGTAGCCGATTCCTCCCATGTGGCGGAAAAGTCGAATCAACGCGCGAGGGCTGTCGAGAGGTCCGTGGCTCTCCAACTGCGACGCCAAGCTCTGAGAAGTCGTTGAATATTGATGGAGCTTGCAAAGGTGATAGGCCCGATTGATCGCGTCTGTCGATCTATAAAAGGCACAATGCAGCATGACAATGCCCAGACCGGAAGGTTCAGAACCGGGTGAAGGGGTGTACTGCGGCCGGATAGATGTTGGCAGTCTCTTCCTCCAAGCCTCCAACTCCTGCCCAAGTATGAGAATCCGATTCTCAAGAATCTCATCAGGTGACTTTGCTTTCTGCAGATACTTCTGGGCTTTGGACTCGATAACGGCAAGTTCGACCCTCGGTTCAAAAAATGTCCAGGTCTCGGCTGTTGCATCACCTTGTTGACGCATCATTGGGTCGATCTGTGGGAGGTGGGTGTCGGGAATACTGTTGGCGGGCGCAAGACGAAAGCCACAGTTGGCGCAGCATGCTTCCTCGAGTAAATACGCAACCGACAAAGTTCGTTTCTTGTCCTCTATGACCGCCGGCTCCTGAGACGGATCCAAAGCCCTCAACATCTGTGCATGCTTGGCTGCCGAGGACAGAAGAAGCATCATTGTCTTGTTGTCAGTCGTGCCACTGAGAAACATGCTCATAAAAAGCAAGGCCTTGGTCGACATGAGGGTGGGAGTAGTCTGCATCAGTTGCGGAAAGACAGCAAAGGCATGCTTAAAGAAGCTCCACGATATGCGGCCGACGGCTTCAAAGGCACTGCTGAGTGTCTTCATTTGGATTGCAATACCAACGACAGCATTTAGACAAGCCCACCAAGCAGGATCCCACGTGTCGTTGTCGACAGGGAATTGATCACGACATAAAGCAAGCAAAGACCGACGCTCAAACAGAGATATGATAGGGTTGACATCGTCAAGATAGGCCTCGACGAGTAGGAGAACCTCGGGTTTGGAGAACATGGGAATGAACACTCGCTGCCAGGAAGGATCATCTGAGATGGCCTCCTTTAGCCGTGCTACTCGGTCCTCGGTAAGTCTAAGCACTGGAATCTCGTCCATTGTTCGCCAAGGGGGCCGTAATGTGCCGTCGCCCTGGGAGCTGGATGGGTTTGTCTGTGGTGCATACGCACTACCCGGTATAGGGCTTGCATGAATGGGTACCATGGACTGGTCAGGCACAGATAGGGTGCTTGGCAAGGCTGGGCTGATGGTGGTTGAGCCAGTCGTATGAGCCGCGGCTGGGGCTGGTTGACCAGTCGGAGCCGTTGTTGAATTCTGCAGCAGGGCCTCTACTCGGCTGAGCCGCCCCTCGAACGTCAACCCTCGTGCTGGTCTAGGCAAGAGAATTAGTAGAAGCATATGAATAACCTTTGTGGCTTTCTACTTACTCTCTGTTTCGCTGCCACTCCTGGTCACGGATGCACTCTAGATTCTTAGTCTTGCAACGCACACAGATGGGCTGCTTGTCGTCACATCGAATCTTGGACGCTCTGCACCGCCGGCAAGCCTGCATCCAGCCTTGTCAATGCAACTCGACGGGGTCAGGGGCATGTGGCGCACTCACATTGCTGATGCGCTTCTCGGCCCTTCGGCGCGTGCGCAAGGGTACGGCGGTACCATCCATTGATACGGTAAGACTTACCTGCTCTTGGCAATTCTCCCGGTGAGCGATTGCGTAGGAATTGCAGATGAGGAGATCAAAGTGGATGGAAATGAGGTGTCTGCCAGATGGCGGGCTAGTTCATGGCTTATACGCGCTTCTGATTGGTTGTTCGGTTCGGGCGCGAAGACGACCCCGAGAATTTGTCAGGGCGGCTCTACCGGTCTCAACGTCTTGCCGATACGAGGCCATCCTGGTTGTTGCGAGTAAACTAGGGCATATCGGTTCGGGCTTGGACAAGGTCCGTTGCATAATTCGCTGCTAACCTAAACACCACGCCTTTGTCATCCCGAGCCGCGATGTCTATGGCGAAAGCTGATTACGACATCTTTGCTTTCGGTCGGCTCATTATTGCCTGCGAAATTTCAGAGCAATTGATATATAAGACAATGGCGAAGATGTTAGAGACCACTACAACAATCACATCCAGTCAAATCAGAGTCCAAAAGTCCTCTAACAAAATTCAACCAAATCATAACTCCCCTATCCTATAACTTACAACATTTTTCACAATGGGCATCGTCGCTATTCCAGGAGGAAAAGGTGGTATCGGCCGCGCTTTGGTCGAGGCAATTGTTGCTCGCGGCAAGCACCAAGTCAAGATTCTCGGTCGCAAGGTAAGCAGTCCAACTTAAATTAATTTGAGTCACATGCAACTAACTGCTTACAGCCCAATGACGACCTGGCAAAGGAGCTTGGTGCTCCCATCATTGTGGTTGATTACAACGATGTCGCCTCTTTGACGAAAGTTCTCGACGATAACAAGATCGACACCGTCGTCTCAGCCCTCAGCAGCATGCCTGACCAAGGAACTCCTCCAGAAGTCAATCTAGTGCGAGCTGCCGAAGCGTCCCAGGTGACGCACAGATTCGTCGCCAGCAACTGGGGTTTCCCCCTCAGCCTGAAGTAAGTTTCGAAACCTGCAACCTTGTTCTACACCACAACCTCAACAAAGAACACACAAACGGGGATAAGAAACTAACCCACTGGATTGGATAGGCTTGCAGAGCGACTTCCCTCAACCAGCGTCAAGCTTCAAACCCTCGAAGAGCTTGCCAAGACTAAGCTCGAATGGACTCAGTTCTATGTTGGTTTCTTGACCGACTTCTTTGCCACTCCTGTTCAAAAGAGCTACGTGTCACCCATGGTTGCCGTCGTTGACCTTGTCCATGATACGGCCGCCATCCCCGGCAAGGGAGATACTCCTGTCGCTTTTACACATACCTTTGACTTGGCCAAGTACGCCGATCGCGCTCTTGACTCCACTGAGTGGGACAGAGAATATTTTATTATTGGCGACAAGGCGACGTGGAATGAGGTTGTCCAGGCTGCTGAGGAGGGCAAGGGTAAGTGATCCAGTTCGAACCGGACGCATCTGGCACATTTGACTAATTCCCATGCACAGGTAACAAGTTCAAGATCATTCATGACAGCATCGATGATCTCGAGAAGGGTGTTGTTACGGAGCTCCCAGCTCTGACTCTGGCGCTGCCTTATATCCCCATTCCCAAGGAGGCACTGCTCGCATTCTCTGCCGCATTTGGTCTCATCTTTGAGACGGGCGGAACCAACTTTGACGATGCGGTGGCTCTGAATAACAAGTTCCCCGATATCAAGCCCCTCAAGATTAAGGATGCTATCCGGGCTGCGGCAAAGGCTATCAAGAACTAGGCCCCAGTAGGGATTTATGGTAGCAAGGACTGATGAGAAAGACAACTTTGCATATGCATATAGATAAGTACCTATGAAGTTTCAGTTGTATCTGGAATGAAGTACCATAGCCATAGATTCATATTGAAACTCAGTTGCGTGGTCTTGGCCGTCCCAGTCACTCTGCAAAGAAGAGTTAGAGTTTGATGCACGGTGAGAGGTTGAGCCAGATCGTCCTTCTGGCTATAACTCTAGAGCAATCCCCCCATCTTTCTCAATTTTATCCATAATGACACCTGTCCCTACAAACCAGGGCTTAATTGTCTGTTCTTGTTCACACTTCATCCGCAAACCACCGTTTCCAGCCAGCATCATGGCTACTTCATTCCCCTTTCTCTATCTCCCAACCAAGCTGCGGCTTCAAATATGGGAGCACACATGGCCAGCTGCTCGTCTAATCCGGATCACCTCCTCCAGGACCCACCGCTCAAACAACTCATGGGGAGTGAAGAGACTGCAGCCTATGTGGGACTTGGCGTGGTGGTTGAAACTGGACCAGGACACGAGGTGGCCCGACAAGCCAATCACCACCCTCCCTCCAGACCAAGAGCAGTTTGTCGCCCTTTACGTTTGCTCAGAATCCCGCCGTCACACACTCAAGAGCTACCGTCGAATACACCACTACCTTTGCCCCGAATGGTCCTTTCACCTGAGCCCCCATCGAGACCTCTTGTCTATTCATCCAAATGAAGATGACGGGGAATCTGTACGAGATGACTTGTGGGAAGTCTACGGCCGACAGCTTGGATGTTTTAACAATGCCATGGTGTTTGTTCATCCGATTTTTATTTTGAGCCATTTTGACACAGAGATATGGCAACTTTTGGCTGGCGTTGATATTGTTTATTTCACTGTTGACGACTGCTTAGGCAAAGCAAACGAGGTCTGTGAGTATTTGCAGGACTTGGCAGGTAATTGGACGGGTAATGTTCCATCTGATCTTCTTATTCGGATGCTCGACGCGAGTAATAGGATCTGCGCCGAATTCGATATGAAGCTGCCGAGATGTTAGCGGGCGAGTTGAGACGAAGATGGGGAATCAGTCGAGGGAATCGCCAGCGTCTCTGTCGTAGTCCTATATGGCAGCGTACAAGCTCTAGCCGGAACACTCGTTGGAGAGTGTGGTGATGAATTAGTTGAGCTTTGGGCAAGGGCCATGAACAAGCTCGCGGTTAGATTATTCGCTATAGCTGAAGGATTTATTGACGGGTTATTTTCGGTGTCAATTCAATAGCTTTTGCATCAGTCTTTTCCAATCTTATCCTATTGGCTCAGTTGGGACACCTCGTCTTCGCCTTGCCCCTCACTGTCTGTCTTGTGCGCCTCACCTGTCCAAGGCTCCGCTCTCAGCGTCAACGTCGCGACGCCATTTGGATGCGTTCGCTTCAATCTGTTCATTCTGCTCTCTTTCTTTCTTGATCTTGTGTGATTTACTTCCTATTCACGCACGCACCCTTCTCCTTCCGACCTCCTCTGTTGGCCTCCTCCGTCTCAATACTACCCCGCTTGAGAACATTGTCGGTTGATGCAATCCTGCTTACACTGTCAACCAGGTCCGCCGCGCAGCTGAGAGAGGAGGCACAGTTTCATACAGACCCTTTCCGGTACTTTTAACCAAATGCCGCGAAAATCCACCATAAGACGGCCCGTGACGCCGGAGCAGGCCGGAAGTGCCCAAGCCAGAGCAGACCCCGTTCAACCCCGTGCTGGGGAACAGCTCACTGTCGACCCTAACCAGCCGCCCAAGATCAGCCCCAACGCTCAGCAGAACCGGGATGGTTCCCGTGGTTTCTTCTATGGATCTCCAAAATCGAATTTAAACATCGCGCCGACTGGTGCTGATTATCAGTTCAGCTACCGGCCCAGTTTAGACCCAAGCCAATTGAGTCCTCCATCATCTGAAGCATCTGAGTCGCTCGGCAACAGTAGCGATGACGTTGATTCCCATATGCCGCTTCATATTGCGGAGCGAGAAATAGACTTAGATTCGGACGACGCATCTGATTAGGATACGTCCGATCGTGCACCTGAACCGAGTTCGGGTGAGTCCGATGCTGCTCCCAGGCCCCAGTCTCGGCCTGCAACCACAGCTTCGGTGACAGCCGACTTTACAATCGAGGAAATTGATCCAATGGACAGCGACTATGATGGTCTCGAAGTATTACGTCCTACAGAAATTGAGTCAAATCCCAGTCGTTCCAGTTCACCATCACGCGAGATAGACGAGGCCATGATCAACGACTTACGGAACCTAAACTGCGCCGAGGAGAGTTTGGACGATGAGAATGGCTCTGATAGTTCCCATTACTTCTCCAAAGAGCTTTTTCCTAGGAGACGGGAGCTGCTTAGGAAGCTCCACAAAGTGAGCATTGGCGACCTTAAGCGAACCGCCATCCAGCGTGAAGATTCTGGCGATGATGCCGAGGCGATGGATGCAGACAACGTCGGGTATAGTGCACGCCGGTTGCGAAGAAGTTTGCATCGCCCCAGCTTAGAGTTCAAGGACCCTCTGCCGCCGTATGACGATATCAGTGCGTCAGAGGGTGTCGTTAAAAAACGATTCAAAAACCGGATACCCTTCAGAAAAGCAAAACAGCCCCAGGGGAGCGTCTATACAGATTACCGCAGCGAGGGCACTTCACGAGCGTCGCCGAGCATACATGTTGAGAAATTCTTAGCAAACGAGGCCGTCCAGACAGTCATGACACATCTTGACTTCTCGGTTCTACCTGACCAACTCAGACAAGTTATGCAGTTGGCGTCTTGGGACAGTATCCAGTTCAGCACCAAGATCAATCTCTCAACCTCTGATAAGATAAAGTCATTCGTGGAGGATCAAACCGGAAGTTCCTGGAATTGGTGGCCATTAGAGCCTCCTAAAAGAGCAATACAGGATGGTCATCTTCGGATGGACTGGCAATGTGTGAGTAAAAATTCATGCCATATGGGTAACAATTCATGCCATAGACAATAGACCTATTGTAATTATCGAATCGAATGGCTAATAAATCTAGCATTGCGGCAAGCATTTCTCGAACGATGTTACATCCGCCGAGTCACTGTTAATTGATAAGATATCTAGATGTCTAAATCGTGCCATCACTATGCCTGGAGTCATCACTCATACTAGGCATGACAGCCTTCAAAAGCTTGCGAACTGGTTCAAGAGGAGCTCGGAGACTGTTCTGCCAGTTTCGGTTCCCCCTTCCCAGCAACCTCAAGGTCAAAGTCAATCACCACCAGCTCCAACCAATACCTCGGATGCTCAGCAGCCGTCGGTAACAGGCATCACCACGCATAATAGCACCGAGAGCTTGGAGAAAGACGCCCTAAGAATTCTCTTTGGAGTCCCTATGGGCCGGAAGATGCATTACATAGTTCCAGTTCCGGCCAGTCAAGGTTCAGGAGCCAAAGTATTTCCATCTCTACAGAGAGAGTACACGAGGTCTCGAGGGCGCTGGAAGGCCTTACTCTCATTCTGGCAATTCAGTCATTGCAACTTTGTCAAGGTAACCAGCCTCAACTCCAATCCCATGAGTGCCTAATCCGAATACTTACAAAATAAATAGTTCGAGGCCTTTGCTCGCAAGAGGGCAGTTGCCTGCGGCAATGACTTACCGACAGCGAACAACACCGACTACGATTACACACCAAAGCCACCCCAAGCATCCATGCCCCCCATCCACCCACACATATTTGAAGTTGCCTTTAACAGCTGTGGTGATGGTAAATGCAGTAAGGTTCTACCCTTTCACGACTGCTACGAGTTCGACGAGACAAGCTACGTAACACGAATCCCCAAGAAGAAGACTCCATTTGGCTTTGAAGCAGGGCAGCCGATTGTGTGGGGACTCGAGGCCAGACACAGCATTTCCGCCTTGCATGTTGTTTTATACCACTTGTTGATTCTAATACCGCCTTTCGTTGTATGGGCATGGTGGCAAAGAAACCATCCTGACGATATTCAAAGCGCTTCTGTCCCGATGACGGTCGTCATAGCATCAATCTCCATGTTTTGGAGCGCCACTGGTATTATAAAGCAATTTCGCGGAGAAAGCTAGTATCTTGCTTCATGGAATGAACTTTTAATACCACGTCTCCTTCCAGCACAGAGAAAATTCACTGGAGCCCGGTATTGTGCATATTGCTGAGGAAAAGACAAGCATGTTGGTTCAATCAAAATCTCGCCGTCTACGCGGAACTTTTGAACACCATGCGCCCTCTTCCTCGGGGTGATCTATGACGCTACGCTGGCCAACTAGGTCATGCGATCGTCCACCACCATCAAATCTCTCCGTGGGCTGCCGGGAGCTTCACACAACAGCGGCCCCACGGCGAATATTTCATATGTTACGTTACATTTTGAGTTACAACTCAAGTGCGACGAATAAGCTGGGCATTATAGAAGAAGTTGGCGTATTCCACGACCAAATTCCGACAAAGTCCTACAAGATTTCAACAAGTTCTGCGTCTTTCATGTCAAGAGTTGAAGGAAATGATGTCAGATGGCGCATAGCGTTGCATAGAAACTTTACAATAAATCCCGTGATTGGCGTTCCAGGCTCATGAACAGGTCATTCCAGAAGGTGTCAAGCATGATTGGTTAGCGTCTTCCGGTTAAAGTGGTGTTCCAGAAACCTGGTTGGCCCTATGATCAACAGTGGAAGGTGACCCCAACTCCAAGTGCGTGACTAGTTTTGGCCGTTGCAACGTTCCGACCACTCACGCTCGAATCTCCAGAGAAGCTTATTTGCGCCACGCGAGATCTTCATACCGGGACGATGGTTCTACCTCGTATTAAGTTAAGGTTTTGACGCATTTCGATGGTTCCTGGATTCAATACGGGCGCATATCATGTAGGTCCATGCAAAAGTCGTAACAGATCCGATCCCTATCTTTAGTCAAGACCATCGCCGTTAACAGGGCCCGATATCATTTTACATCATCTCTTATCTCCGCTGTAACCCTATTTCCAGTCATGCTGCTTGATCACCAAACAGCACCGAATTTAGCCGGAGTGCTGCGAACCCGGTTTATTAAGGCTGTTGGGAACCATTTCGCCCAGACTACTCACGAGTCTTGAGCAGACAAGGCTCTGATCCGGACATATTATAACATGCGAAACAATTAGAAAGGGTTTTAAAACATTGTTGCAACCCCATACTATCGAGACATGATCTTGCCCATAGAGGGTGACACAATCACAGGATCGGGACGCTAAGGTCTGCTGCCCGCGAACCACTATCAGAGGTCCGCTGAGGTCAACCCAGGAGCGGTAGCCTTTGGATCATAGGTTCTACAATGCTCCAGCTGTTTTTAATGCTGAGGAAGTGAACCAGATGGATTGTTATATTTAAGCTTCGTCTCAGCCCAGTCTTGTAGATGGCAGATCAGAGACCCAACCGAAGCCTAATACACGAATTACCAGTCTTCCCTTAAACAGTCATCTCTTTACGCATCGTAGTGCCTTTTAGCCATCATGTTGCTCAAGAGCACCCTTCTTTCGTGCCTGTACCTGGCAAGTACGTCGCTTGCCTGGGACGCCCCTAGCTACAGCGGCTGGAGCAGGAAATGGCAAGACAACTTTGCCGGTGCCGCCGGTACCCTTCCCGATACCAGCAGATGGAACATCATCACCGGCTATCTCAACGTCAACGCCGAACTCGAGGTCTATACTTCGTCCACCCGCAACGTCCAGCGCAGCGGCGGCAGCACCGTCCAGCTCGTTCCTTGGCGCGATGCATCCGCGCAGAAGGGTTGGACTTCGGGTCGCGTTGAGAGCAAATACGTCTTTACCCCCGCGGCCGGCAAGAAGACCAGAGTCGAGGCTCAACTTCGCTTTGGTGATAGCCCCATCGGCAACAAGCAGGGTATCTGGCCTGCTTTCTGGATGCTCGGCAATGCCCTCCGCACGGGCGGCAGTTGGCCCGCATGTGGCGAACTCGACATTATGGAGAGCATCAACGGCCAGTTGACCGGCTACGGCACTGCGCATTGCGATGTTTATCCCGGTGGTATTTGCAACGAGGGCACCGGTATCGGTGGCAGCATTGGTATCCCAGACCAGGGTTGGCACACCTGGAGAATCGACATTAACCGCGCCAAGTCGAGTTGGCAGGAGGAGACTATTACTTGGTTCATGGACGGTCGACAATTCCACCAGATTACCGGTGCCAGGATTGGTAACCAGGGTGTTTGGAATACCTTGGCTCACAGCCCTCTCTACTTTATCATGAACGTCGCGGTTGGTGGTACTTGGGTAAGTTATCTATATTTGCTTTTGAGAATGGCAGCTAACTGTGATTGTAGCCCGGATATCCCAACGGCAACACTGCTGATGGCTACGGCAGCATGATGGAGGTTGCATATGTTGCCCACTACACCACCTAGTTGTCTTGTTGCTTTAGACTGTCTGATATTCTCCCATATTCCTGTAAATTCTTCTAGAATGTACATAGCTGTGTTGATTCACTTGTTGTGACCACTTTTCTGGGGTGGTAGATGGTAAGTATCGGATATACACTCGTTATTCTCTAGATACCCATATACAACTATAAACCGCAAAGCTTCCTAAAACTGCGCTGTGACCTTTTACTCTTGTTTATAATTGCATTTCTCAATGATATCAACAGATGAGCAAGAAATGTCGACATCCATGCCTACGAAGGATCCGTAGTGGGTCAGCAATAGAATTGTGGCTGAGGTTTCGTTGGTGCAGGGGTGCGTTGATTGGTGACTCAATACCGTCAGGCAGCCACATCTGACAGGTGGTCAGATATTCCCACGTTCGTAAACCTTTATGAAACGTAAGATATTCTGACCATGATTTCTACAAGCCTGATAGCATCGTCAATCACGGTCTGACATTATCAGTGCCATTTTATTCCATTCTCGATTACCTCACTTCATCACAAATGCCAGCATCACCCACGGCCAGCGGCCCCGGCGGCGCTGTGGATGAGGCCTTTATAATGCGCCTCCCAGACGAGATCCTCTCAAAAATCTTGGATCTCGCCGCTGATACCATCTTTAAAGCCGATACCTTTTGGGGCAAAGACTTTTTTTCCAAGACTACGGTGGCGCTGGCTACAGTCTGCAGGCGTTTCAACCGAATCACAACGCCCAGACTCTACTACCACCTCGTCATTTGGTGGGGGAAGACTAACCATGTGACACGTTCGCTCCATCTCACACTCAGACAGAGGCCGGAACTCAGACAATGCTGTAGAAGGCTCACGGTGATTGAGAGTAGAGACTATAAGCCTACTTCATCACGGCAAAACCCGCGCAAGGCGATGGACTTGATCAGTTGGCTTACCGGCACCGGCCAACTCAAGATAATCGCACATACGAAGACGGCCGAAATCGCCATGGCAATTATGCAGGCACTTGGTGATCTCGCAAGTCACAATGCCAATTTGGCAATGCTTGATTTAACTTGCATCGCAAGAGGCAGAGCACATTGGCAAAATTTGCAAGTATGCATCACCAGCTAAATGTTTTAACTTGACGCTAACAGGTATGTAGGGATGGGAGGGCACAGCGCCATTTACTGCCCTCAAGTTGTACCGATTCACTAATACAACGAGAGATCTTGATCTTGTCCTGAAGTGGCCAGCCAAGCTTTACGAATTATACTTTCACCCTTGGTGTAGACCCGGTGGGGGCACGCACTGGAGTTTCTGGAGGTTGCAGCCAATGCTGGATATCCACAAGTCTACTCTCCGAAAGATAACTATCCCAGAACTGGACGAGGGTGACATAACCAACTTAAACCTATCCGACTATCCAAACTTGGAGGTTTTAGAGCTCCCGGCTACGTTAACCGGCAAGGATGTGGCCAACGTTCCCCGTCTTGTCGCTCCGCGCCTTCGAGTCTTTAGGTGGAACATCATTACTTGGAGGACTGAGTCTAGAGTGCAGCCGGAAGACTTTGATCAGGCGGAAGAAGACTGGCTTCGCGCTTTTGTGCAAGCGGCAGTGGAGCGCCAGGTAAAGCTACGCCAGATATTTGTCGACTTTGTGCCGACGCTCTTGGTTGGTTTGCTGGTTGACGCTAGGTATCCGTGGGATCGGATGGATGATGTTGGCCGAGATGTTGCACAGCATGGTGTCAAGATTGGATATTTCCCTCCCTCTATCACGCGAGAAGAATTCAATCAAGCTCGTTGGGTAGAAATATAGTCTACTTTGCGCGATGGTGAGACATGATTTTGACTCGGCAATATTCTCCCTCGCCTGTTGGCCGTAGGCAGTCTTGTAACCTATAGATCATTATCGACTTATTGTTTTTTTATAAGGATAGCCAAGATATGCCATAATACGTATGAAATGACTCTGTCTTTGATTATTTCATTTCCGTCGCCACACCTCGCGAGGACCTGTATCTCCTCCTTCCGCTTGAACAGACGAACCATCTGGGAATACGACACGAGCGTTCGACGCAGAACGACCTGTCGCCTTTATCACCACAGGCTCAATAATCTCCCCATCTCTCCACCTGAGAGATACCAGCCAGCCTCCCCTCATCCTAACATTTTCTAGCTCTCCAGATAGCCATGTCTCGGGACAAGCTGGGAGCAGGTGAATCTCAACCAACTTCTGGCCATCCAACAGCGTAGACTGGACGAGACATTCTAAAACGCCAGCACATCCACCAAAGTTACCATCAATCTGAAATGGTGGATGGTTGTCCAGCAGATTGGGCAGCGTGGAGTCTTTCAAAAGTTGATCCATGTGCGTTCCGCATCCTGCAGCGTCAAAAAGCCGAGCGTGGAGGTTCAGTAACCATGCTCTGCTCCAGCCTGTGTGACCCCCTCCATGTGCAGCTCTCCTTTCAAGAACATTCTTTGCTGCGTTGGCCAGTTCAGGTGTCTTTCTGGGACTAATAGAATCGTCAGGGTATAGCCCAAAGAGGTGAGAAACGTGTCTATGGCCAGGTTCTTGCTCCTCGTAGTTCCTCATTCCCCATTCCTGGATGAGTCCATCATCATTGACTTTCACTGGAGGCAGCTTTTTAAGTGCCTCCTCGACTTGACTTCTAAGTTGATGTTGTTTGTTGAGAATCTCGGTACTCCAGAGGAAGCTCTCAAAGGCAATGCGCACGATGGTCATGTCAATGACGGAGCCTTCGCAGAGGATCCCAGCTTCTCCAGACTTGGAGATGAATGTATTTTCTGGAGATAGGGATGGATTTGTAACAAGGTACTTGCCGCATGCAGATGGGATGAGAAAGTCCAGCAGGAACTCTATGCAACCCTCAAGAACGGGAGCGACCCGGTTATGAAGCGTTGGGTTATACTCGTATGTCAACATTTTGACGATTTCGATGCAGACCCAAACACCGCCTAGTGGCCATAGAGTGGATGGCATCCAGCGGTCTTGTGGATCTGTATCGCCCCAGATGTCTGTATTGTGATGAGCGCACCATCCTCGACAACCATACATCGTCAAAGCAGTCTTCTTCCCTCTTTCAGCCATTTTCTCCAAGAGACCCATTACTGGCAGCGCACATTCTAGGAGATTGCAGGATGCAGCGGGCCAGTAGTTCATCTGGAGATTGATGTTGATGGTATACTTGGATCCCCATGGCGGTGCAAATGAGGGATTCCAAATCCCCTGCAGTGTCGCGGGTAAGGCTTTGTCCGAGTTGCGACTTGATGATATAAGGAGATATCGGCCGTAGTTGTGGTATAACGCAATCAAGCCTGGATCGCGAGCGTCTCGGATCCGTTGGTCGGTGGGGAGATGGCTTGCATCGGGCCACATGCGTAGAGCTGTCCGCACAAAGAGTTCGGCGTAATCTTTTCGGTGTCGATCGACTAATTCACTCCATGATTTCTTGAGGGCGGCGTCAACATCGTGAAGAGCTGATGCCTCGGGGTCGGATGCTCGATAAGTCGTCTGTGCGCCAATTGCGATGGCACAGCGGGTGGTGTTGACGATCAGGCAATTGCCGACGGCCTCGACGTGTCCATCGGTCGCATCGCAAGAAACACCAAGGACAATTGCAAGCCGATTGCTGTTCTTACCGCCTGGAGTAGCGTGAAGTGTAATGCGTCCATCTTGTGCATAAATGCTGTCGAGATACTCATTGGTCTCCCATTCGACCTCACTCAACCTGTTCAGTCGCACGACAAAGCGCGTCTTCTCCGAAGCCTCGAACCGGATTACCAAGACATTGTCTGGAAAACTGGCAATAGCATCTCGACGGTACGACACGCCCTTGCAGCGATACTCAGTCGTGTTCTGAGAAGTGCTCAGGTCCAGACGCCGAGTATAGTCAATCACATCGGCATCCCCATGCTCAAACTCAATCGTGCAAGTCCCCGCAGGCTCATAGTGCCGCATGCTCGCAGGCGTGGCAAAAAAGGCCTCCCTGACAAGAGCCTCGGCCTCGCTGTGCCTCTCGTCTCTGATCAGCTGCCGCAGCGTGGCCAGGTTGCGGCGCGCATCCCTGGGGGTCCTGTCCTGCGGGCCGCCATACCAGACCGAGTCCTCGTTCAGTTGGATCAGCTCGGTTGCAGTTCTCCCGTGCACCATGGCTCCCAGCCGCCCGTTTCCAATTGGGAGAGCCTCAGACCATGAGGATGCGGGGGAGCTGTAGTGCAGCTGTAGAGCACCCATGGTTGCTGGAAGCGCGTGCCGCCTTGCCGGGTCTAGAGGATGCGGGGGGGACTAAGGAAACAGAGCAGACTGTGTTGGTAAAATGGGAATTACAGTAGTTTGCTTTTCATGAACTGATCCCTCTGAAAGTGTGTGCCATGGCTGCAAGCCGGCGTCTGCCGTTATAACCCCAGAGACCCGAACCCACAAGAAGCCGATGTGGGCGGTCGGGGTACAGGGGTTCCAGGGCATCTTATTCGAGGAATTATTGCTAGTCTTGGCATTAGGTTTGCCAGCCAGGGGTGTCGCCAACCCCAGAAATCATAAGCTTTGGGCAAAGCTTGGCTCTGCGTACGACTTTAGCCGGCAGACGGTCAAGCCGTGGGATCGTCGGTCTCGAATGCTCTTCATACCGCTCAAAGAAGAGCAACTTCTGCAGGCCACATGAGCTGCGAACCGGGGAATAGGGAAAATGTAAAGTAATTCCCATGTTAGCCTGTGAGGAACCTTCATCCGGAGGCTGGTCCCGTGAACATGGTAACAGCGGCACCGAGTGCTCGGCACATGCGCCTTTTCAAGACGAACCGGGGTGGGTTGCATCGCGGTTGTCCATCAGCCTTTCGATATAAATAACGGCGTGCGACGTTTGCCCTGCGAGACGCGTTTCAACTCAACCTCCACCCACTTCAACACTAATTGACAAGTCCTTCACCATGTCTCGAAGACGCCCTGTTGAGACGCACAACATCTATCAGGATGTGCACGCCGATGCCCAAAAGTCGGGCGTGGCCGTTGAGGAGGTTGTCACGGCTCGTATCACCGACGATCATTTGATCACCAAGTCGAGGGAGGCCCTGAAGCTTCGGTCCAGAGCTGGTTTTCGTCTTGCTCTGATTATGCTCGTCATGGCTGTCAACCAGGCTGGGTAAGTCATTCCAATGGGCGTCTGAAGAATCGTTGACTAACCATACGCACAATAGTTACGGCATCGACTGGGGTGTAATCAGCAGTATCAACTCCAACCCTCTCTGGCACGAATATTTCGGTTTCGAGAACAGCGGTTCGACCCTCGGTGTCATCAACGCCCTCATGACCATCGGCAACTTCTGCGGTGCCCCTTTCCTCTGCGTGGCTGACAAGATTGGCCGTCGCAGCGTCAACTTTGCGGGCTGCTTGCTCACCGTCATCGCAGCCGTCATCCAGGCCGTCTCGCCCAATGTCGCGTGTCTGATGGTCGGTCGTTTCGTCCTAGGCTTTGGTACCGCTCTCTGCACGAGCTCGCAGTACATCGCCGAGGTTGCGCCTCCTCATATCCGTGGAAAGTGAGTAAATGTCTATCCCTGTCCGCGATCACTCCGCTAACAGGATTAGCTTGGTCGGTATCTTTGGTGCCTTTTTCCAGGTCGGTTCCCTAAGCATCATCGGGATCATGATGGGCTTCACCCATTGGGAGAGTAACTGGAGCTGGCGGGCTGCTTTCCTCATCCAAGCGGCTTTCCCTGCCTTTGTCTGCGTCACCATCTATTTCCTCTGCCCCGAGTCGCCGCGATACATGGTCATGAAGGGCCAGAGAGAGAAGGCTCGCAAGATGATCTCCGAGTACTTTACTTCTTCCGAGGATATCAATCACCCATTCGTCGATGTCATGATGTCCCAGATTGACGAGTCTATCGAGACAAGCGTAGTCGGCTTCCGCGCTACGTGGGATTTCCGCATCTTCTTCAATAAGGCGACTGGCTTCCGAACCTTTATCCTTGCGCTATACTCGGTCTTTCAGCAGTGGAATGGTGGTGGCATTATCGGCATGTACCTCGATCCAGCCATGCAGACCATCGGCATTACCAAGAAGCTCGACGTCCTGGGCATCAACCTCGGCCTCACAGCGACATACTTTGTCTTCACTCTCTTTGGCGCCTACCTCATTGAGCTCTTCCGCCGACGTACTCTAATCTTTGCCGGATTGATCTCCATCATCGTCGCCCAGATCGCCGTGACCCTCACGAGTTGGCAGGTACAGGAGCAAGAGAATGCCAAGTACCTGTCTTATCTCACCGTGCTCTGGATCTTTTGCTTCCAAGTCTGCAGTGCCTCGTTTATTGCGACGATGCACAACTTGTACCCTGTCGAATTGCTCTCTCTCCCGCTGAGAGCAAAGGGCATGGCTATGTACACCATGTTCCAAGGTGCTGCTGGAGTCGTCCACAACTACGGCATCTCGGTCGGTATCCAAAAGATTGGCTACAAGATCTGGGCCGTGTACATTGTCTACAACTTCATCCAGCTGATCATCGCCTACTTTGTCTTCCCTGAGACTGGAAAGCTCAACCTGGAGGAGATTGATCACATCTTTGAGACCAAGGGCGCGAACCCTGTGAAGCTGAGTGTCAAGGTCGCTGACGCCAAGTGGGCCTCGATCAAGGAAGACAAGATGCGCGCTCGCCATGGCGGAGTTGTCATGCATGTGTAGTTCATGGCGAAGGAAGCGAATATTGGTGGTGCGTCTACGATGTAATGAAGTTCAATTAGCTACTTGATGGCCACGATAATGTCAGAATGTTTCTTGACGTCAAATTTTTCCAGCGCAATTGTTCTGCTATCGTAAGGTTGGATTGCAATTACATTTTTCTCATTATCGGAAGCTTTGAACGATGTTAACCACTATATCCAATCTTGAAGAGACTCATGAAACCGGCACCAAGTTCTGCTCACTCGCCCAACACCACTTGATCAAACCTTTCCAGCCATAATGAAGACATCGTCAATCCCAATTTTCGTATCCGAACCGGCAATTTCCATTCATCTGAGCACAAGATCTGGATGATGTCCAATAAACAGGCAGCCGGCAGAATACCCTAGACTGCGGGGTTCGTGTCCCCAGATTTTCTCATGGAAACACGGCCCGCAGCACCCACAAGCTGGTCATTCAAGGCTCATGATTGGCGCGCAAGGACGAGCTGGTTGGTCAATGATTCGGGGGAGCTGAGGCCGACGCGAGCTCATCGACACAAGGACGCGCTCGTGAGCAAACCTCCACTAATGCATGCAAGTTCCCCTCTCGCAACGCCTGATGGTGGAATTTCTGGGCGTCACATGTCTCATGTCATTATTTCAAGGCCAAGGTTAGTCTCTGCGTAGGTTGTCTTTCACGGGTGTCTTCTGTTCCTCGCCAATTGCTGATCGTCATGGCATCACAGCCCGAGTTTGATGAATCCATCAAGGGAGCGCTGCCTCCCGACTTTATCTGGTAGGCCTTCAACGCGATAATCTTATAATTCTTTCAGCTGACATATTTGCAGGGGCTGGGCGACAGCTGCGGCTCAAGTCGAGGGCGCGTGGGACAAAGATGGCAAAGGTCCATCAATCTGGGATACCTTCGCCCACACGCCCGGCAAGGTGAAGGATGGAAGCACTGGCGACGACGCAGTCCGCTCCTACCATCTATACAAGACCGACGTAGCCTGGCTCAAAAAGTACCGAGCCACGGGCTACCGATTCTCGCTCTCTTGGTCACGAATCATTCCTCTTGGCGGCAAAGACGACCCTGTCAACGAGGCGGGAATCGCCTATTATAACCGACTCATCGATGAGCTCCTCGCCAATGGCATCACCCCATTCGTGACTCTCTTCCATTGGGATACCCCGCAGGCTCTGGAAGATCGATACGGCGGCATGCTCAACAAAGATGCGTACACACCGGACTTCATTCGCTATGCGCGAGTCTGCTTTGAGCGGTTTGGCGATCGCGTCAAGAACTGGATCACCTACAATGAGCCTGGCGTCTTTTCTTTGGCTGGGTATGCTGCCGGAGTGCACGCGCCTGCTCGCTCAAGTTTCCGCGACCGCAACGAAGTAGGCGACAGTAGCACCGAGCCCTTCATCATCGGCCACACAGAGCTTGTCTCTCATGCCTACGTCGCCGACATTTATAAGCGGGAGTTCAAGCCAACACAGAAGGGCAAGATCATGATCACCCTACACGGCAATTGGTCTGAACCGTGGGATGCCGATGACCCTAAAGACCAGGAAGCTGCAGAGCGTGCGCGTGAGTTTGAGATTGCTTGGTTCGGCGATCCTCTGTACAAGACTGGCGACTACCCGGTTTCCATGCGCGCCCAGCTTGGAGACCGTCTGCCCCGCTTTACACCCGAGGAGAGCAAGCTTGTTCTTGGAAGCTCCGAGTTTTATGGTATGAACTCTTACTCAGCCTTTTACGTCCGCCACCGCGATGAGCCTGCCGACATCAACGATCACAAGGGCAACATCCAACAATCCGACGAGAACAAGCAGGGAGTCCCGCGTGGGCCTATGAGCGATACGTACTGGCTTCGCACAACGCCCTGGGGCTGGGCCAAGCTTCTACGATGGATTTGGAACCGATACGGTGTGCCCATCTACATCACCGAGAACGGCACTACGGCGCAAGGTGAACATGATTGGAAGCCCAAAGGCCCAGACGACGTCCTCGAGGATCCTTTCCGGATTGACTTCTACAAGAGCTACCTGACTGAGGTAGCCAAAGCGTCTCAGGAAGGTGTCGTCATCAAGTCCTACTTTGGCTGGACCTTTACAGATAACTGGGAGTGGGCTGCAGGGTTTTCAGACAGGTTTGGGTGTACTTGGATTGACTATGAGAGCCCAGAGAAGACGAGGTATGCGAAGAGGTCAGCCTATTTCTTGGGTGATTTCTTTGATCACATTATCCGCAAAGAATGAGGATAGAGTCTATAGAACCTACAATAACGTGCTAGAATGGTATAAACATGTAAACTGTGGCATTGGGTTTCTTAAACTGATGATATCTAAGAATTGTGTTATTGGTGTTGTGGCAGGCGTCGCTGCCTCTGGCAAGAAATGCAATCATCAGAATCAAGTAACGTTCATCATGTAGTGATCATAATTTCAAGTAATCATAATCATGAATTAGTTCTTATCAGAAAGTAAAAATCATTACAAAGTTACCATAATCATAAAGTAATTATGATCATAGGGCAACTCTATCTATAATAAACATACTGAGGCATGGACGAATGAGGGTGAGGACTGGGGCGTCAGAACATGTAGGATACGAGAGCTAGGTCCTGAACAGGATACAGAATTGAACACATGGTTGTACATATCCCTAGAAGAGTCTCAAAATCGCAGGGGCTTGTTGTCTTTCCTTTGGGGACTAGGGTCTCAACTCGGAGACAACTGATCTGTCGCCAAGCCCGTGATATCCGTAAGATGAGCAGCGAGAAGGACTTTACGTATCGTTGTCGAATAGTTTGTTCAACCAATTGCAAAATGTTCAATCTTCTTGCAAAAATATACACGCATGAGTTGCACCAGCAGCTGCAATGCAGATCATGGTTTGCGATTAAACCTTCCTGCATCACGTAAGCGGGTTTAGCTCAGTTGGGAGAGCGTCAGACTGAAGTCAAACTTCAATCAATTGATATCTGAAGGTCATGTGTTCGATCCACATAAACCGCACGTTCTTTTTTTTGCCTTATAACTCGTGTGTGTGCAATCTCAGAAGCCTGACTGATACGAGCCGGCAACTATGGGCGGCTGTGTCATGCCATTTCACTATTCCCGGATAGGATGCTAATGAGAAGTTGCAGCCATCTGAACTGAGGATTGAGTCTCAGCTCCTCATGACCCTGTGCTAGCAACCCAAACTCATCGTGAGAAAAGGCCCGGGCCTGAATTTGGGCGTTGTTGATTGCACTGACCTTCAACCGAGAGACCCTTCAGGATAGCAGAGATGCTACGCCTTGAGTAGTAGGTGATTAGAAAAGGCCACAATCATGGCGTGGCATTGACTTCATGTCCGAATACTAGTGAAGAAGTGAGGTCAATTGTACAGATTCTTCCGGCCACACATCACGTTGAATTGGAAAGAATTATGTTTCGGGCGTTTAGAGAGTAGAACTACGACAAATGTAAAGTGTTGGGTCTTGTTTGAACGCTTCTGCCATGTGAAACGGGAGAATACCCGCCTACGGTTTGGCTTTTGACAGGCAGGATATTATGATTACAGTGACCTTGAAAGCAGTCCTCCACGTCAAAGCTTAGCGCTGTCGGTCTGAGGAGCGTCTCGGCCTTATAAACAGAAGCTGTGTGCTTTGCCTTGTCCCCCAAACAAAGGCGCGTTTCAAAATGTGTGGAGAAAGCACTACTGTTCTATTTAAAACGTGACTGTTGCTGCTTTAGCCGTTAGCTAGTCGCAATCCTTCTCAAAATCGCTTGGAAGTACGATGTAGGTAATTTGAAGGAGTCGTGAATGGTTGACGCAGCCCTTCGTGAGGGATTTTCGGCGAGGTGCACCCCTGGGCGAATCGGGCGCCGAACAACTTTCCCGGACACGAAGTGGAGGGCGCATGGATTCGAAGCTCACCTCAACATGGATTGAAGGACAGAAGTGTCAAGAATAAACGAGGTTTGATGGCAGCATCTGTACGCTAGAAAGTCGATGCGTGCCTCACGTTCAAAGACCCCTGATTACGACGTGGCGATCATACCAGGTAAGGATGAATCTCCTGCCCAGCCGCCGCAATTTAATTCGGGCGTGAGGCGGCCACTCGGCGACTTTACCGGCAGGATTTCTGGCATAAAGAAACTAGAAACGCGGTAGAACCCATGTGTGCTTCTATCAGTCCCTCGCCTCCTTTCCCCCTGCAGTCGATAATCGTAAATCCCGGTTCGGTACTAACTTCCTGCTCGCTAGCCTCATCCACCCCCCGTCATTGATCCATCAGCCACCGCAGTCTTCGCCCACTATCGCCAGCACAGTCAGCTTGCTTCAGTTTCCCGCGTCATCTCACCATTTGCACCGCCGGAGGATGCGTGGCCTAGTGGCATCAGTTCAGAAGATCCGATGCGTAACTTGTAGCCTGAAAAAGTTCTCCTTGCTAGCAATCTCAACGTCGGCACCGATGTACAGATAATCGCCATGTTGATCTCGACGCCGGACCAAATAACAAGATTAACGCCCACAACTTCTGTCGGTTGACGTCAGTCGAATGACCACAAACGAGTTTTTGAATAGCAACTCACGTGTCTTTTGCTCATCGGTGGCAGAAGCGAATTGATAGATTGTGTAGAGCCTCAATACTGCAACCAAGCAGACGCTGTACAGCATGAGAACATAGGTAGGTAATAAGAACCGACTACGCAGCATGTACTTACAAGACCCCACACCCGAAAACAGCAATGAGCGCAATTCTTGCCCTTGACGAAATGCGTAAAGCTCTCAGAAAGGGCCACGGTGCAATAAGAATAGCCAGGTCGTTAAAAACGTTTATGCCGGCCAGTGTATATTGTGGGATTCCTTGATTGATGCATTGCCCGGGCAGGTTCTGATCCCAATACTTGGCAACAGGCCAGCACGGGAACATCGGCAAAAGGAGGCAGGGTAGTGTATATATGGAGAGCCAGCAGATGAGATAGGTAAAGACACGTTGAGCGAGGGGCAAAGTGAAGATTCTTTTGTACTGGATCAATGTCGAGAATTTGACGGCAAGTTGCGTGAAGTTGTAGGCAGCAATTGTAGCAAGGCGGGCCTGGAGAAATTGTCGCAACATATTGGGGAGAACCACATCTCCAAGCCCAAAGCTGACGCCTGGCACGTGTATCAGTCCTATCATTCACAGGAAAATGGGTTGTTCGAAGTTACTGAACATAGATGCCGTAAGAAAACCGACTGACCCCAACTAGGAGGGCATTAGCCAAAATAAATCAAATGATGAAACTTGGTAAATATCCACATACCGTAGCGAGAATAGCAAGCCAATCTTCCCATCTCATGTAGGCCAATACGGTGCGGCTGATGGTCCTCAAGATGACACACGAAACAGACAGTGTTGTCAACAAGAACCCACAGATGACCAAGGCATGATTTCTGGCCACAACAGGAATATTGGCGATGAACCACATGCTGCAGTAGTTACTTCATATAGAGTCAAGAATATTTAGGATGATAGAACCGCGTAGGGTCTGTCTGAAGGCAGATGTGTCCGTTAATTCAGTCTTTGCGTTATATAGAGAACTTCTCAGTGACATCGAATAGAGTTTCTGCAGCCACCATCAAATTTGGAATTGCCGTGAAGTAGAGTTAAATTGCTCTGCGCTTTTTGTCGCCCGAAGGAACAACTTAAAAGACCTAAGCCTCTGTGGCTGAGACATTCAGCGCAGACCTCTCGAGCAATGTCGGACCCGACAGGCTGCCGGTATCCCGACCGACGTTCATATTGATGGGCAGAATGATATAACGATCTTGTTCGAGCTATTAGTGTGCGAACAGAAGAAATTGCAGAGTGTCTTAGTCCAAGCCTAGAGTCTGGCCATCTGTTTTAGTAAAGATCAATTGTGCGCGCGAGGGTCTATTACTATGTACTGTAGAAGGAAAAATAGAAGCCACAACTACTATACTTTTAATAACCGAAGGGGTTGTTCGCGATGCTACACGTCCCTCGAGGAAATGAAGAACTCGCAGTTGTTCGGCGATGGTATCTCCGCATCGATACGTGGCTCGGCTCGCAGTCGGCTCTTTTTGAGGCCCCCAACAGCTACCTAGTTTATTGCTAGCCTATCACATGCACGCGACAGCCTCATTCGCAAATAAAGTGGCCAATGCGGGATGAAAGACATCCAGTGCATGTGCGATGCTGTGATGTTATATGTGATTGGTCTGTCGCGAGGTGTGCAGGTGGAGTTCCCTCTAATTCGCCACCCTTGAGGCTCGTCCATTCAGGTCCACGTTGCTGAGATTCGTGGTTTTAAAGGATCAATGACTATTCCAGTCCATTGTCCTCTGGTCATATAGCTTGCACTGTTTTAGTACCAGTCTTACTTCTTTAATTGTCTAGATATTACTGATCTAGTTGAAGAGAGTTACAGTGTGTCCAAGGAGGAAGTCGGCCGGTGAGTTATAACTATAAGATCTCGACTTAGTACTAACCTCTTGTAAATACCAGCATGAGCCCTTGGTGAGTAATCAACGTTTAATTATATCGAACTAATGCTATTAGGTGCTCAAGGTCGAGTCTGTCCGTCTCTATCGTATCGATGACCTACAGCGGACTACGTCATCCACTCAACGAGAGACAACCTTGCTCAAGCGTTGCTGATAGTGGTCAGTAGCTTGCTTTCCCTTTTCTTTTTGACCTTTCCTGGGCCGTGGGCAGACGAATCATTGCTTATTGTGGCTGCTAGAGTGAGTCCAACCTACGAGCTGCATGCATGAGGTCAGGGCAGTGCTTGATGATGGCAGAGCCCTATTTATGAGAGTCGAGGCAAGAGTCCTGAGAAATGTCGTATTTGCGGCTGACTAGTCCATTATTGCTACGGGTCAGCTCTTAGCCCCAGAGGCTGCCGTATCCTTCTCAGATCAGCCTATCTAGAGCACGGGCGACAACAGCTGAAGCAATCATCTTCCATGTGTCAATGGATCCGAATTGATGAATATTTACGAGATGTAGGTGTTGTCGGCGAAATTCTATGCCTGTTGGGATTTTAATTCTCTTATCAAATATCGAAAGTTGGCGCTCAAAAGTTCCTCTTTCCCCTCGTATCTGCGCAAGCCCTATCTTTGTCACAAATTTCGTCATTAAGGGGCTCTCCAGTCTCTCAGCCGTATATGCAGTTCTCAAGCTGTCAAGCTAGAGGCCACCTGACTGGTCAAGACTGAGACAATTGGCTCAGCCATCATCTCAGCTCAACTGAGGCGTGCAGACACCGAATCGTATCGTGCCGATTTCCGTTGGCCAGTCGCCTACAACCACGCTTGCGCGATCTTTGGAGGCCAGAAGGGAGACACGGGAGACGCGTGTCAGTAAGCCACAACTGAGCACATATGCGACCTGTGCGTGCTGACTGGAGGCTCATCAAGGGAGCCTCGATTTGGCGCTCGCAATGCAAGAGCATCCTGATAAACCATTTTCGACGATCAAAAAAATCCTACAAGAATCTTTATAAGTTTGGACTTGCCCCGAACATTTACAAGCATGCACAGGCGACTGTAATCTTTCTTCACCTTGATCTTATTGGCCTTATCAGTAGCAAAATTATGCAATGGCTTTCATTCGCCCCTCTCTTCTTCTCAATTTGTTCAGAGTGTGCATTGCATTAGTCAATGCCGTGTCTATCTCGCCTTCTGGTTCGCCTGTGGCTGAGAAAAGCTCAGAGTTTGGTGTGCAACATCTCAGTATGCGAGCAGCTGCCCCAATTGGAACACCGATTGATCGTTCTAAATGGAATGTCACTTGCGACTCTTTCCAACCTGGCAACGAGTGCATCCTGGCAATCGATGGCGACAAGAACACCTTTTGGCATACAGCATACTCCAGCAGCAGCAACCCAAAACCCCCTCACACCATCGTTGTGGATATGGGTTCGACACAGAACGTGAATGGGATCTCCATACTTCCGCGTCAGGACGGTAACGAGAACGGATGGATTGCTCGCCATACTGTCTCTCTGAGTCAAGATGGGAGGAACTGGGGTGCTGCAGTCGCATTAGGGACCTGGTATGATGATAGTACCGAAAAATACTCGAACTTCGAAACGAAACCCGCGCGATATGTTCGCCTTATTGCTATTACCGAGGCGAATGGAAACCCCTGGATAAGCATTGCCGACCTCAATGTTTATAAGGCCGCATCATACAAAGAGCCAGCCCAGGGGGTGGGTCAATGGGGCCCAACACTTGACTTCCCTATTGTTCCAGTCGCAGGAGCCGTCGAGCCAACCTCAGGCAAGGTCCTTGTCTGGTCAGCCTACCGTTACGATCAGTTTACCGGGTCACCTGGCGGGTACACACTTGCATCCGAATGGGATCCTAGCACAGGAGTCATCTCTCAACGCACCGTGTCTAATACCAACCACGATATGTTTTGTCCTGGCATCTCTATGGATGGCGACGGAGAGATTGTTATCACTGGTGGCAACGCGGCAAAACGAACGACTTTGTACAGCTCTGCTAGCAACACTTGGATTAATGGCCCTGATATGAATGTTGCCAGAGGGTACCAAGCATCTGCCACAACGTCAGACGGCAAGGTCTTCACCATCGGTGGCTCCTGGAGTGGTGGTATCGCCAAGAAAAATGGCGAGATATATGACCCCGCGTCCAGGACTTGGAAGATGCTGTCAGGTGCAGACGTGACTCCTATGCTCACTGCGGATAAACAAGGGCTGTACCGCGCGGACAATCATGCATGGCTCTTCGGCTGGAAGAACAAGACTGTCTTCCAAGCCGGGCCAAGTACAGCAATGAACTGGTACTACACTGATAGCAACGGCGGCTATAAGTCGGCTGGCTCTCGCAAGTCAAGCCGTGGGGTAGATCCAGATGCCATTTGCGGCGATGCTGTGATGTTTGACGCCGTTAAGGGTCGGATCCTCACATTTGGGGGATCGACATCTTACCAAGATGCAGATGCTACCTCCAATGCTCATGTCATCACAATCGGCAACCCCGGAGAAGACGCTTAAGTAGCCTTTGCTAGTGATGGCATGTATCACGCGAGAATTTTCCACAGCTCGGTTGTCCTCCCTGATGGAACGGTGTTTATCACAGGCGGTCAGAGCTACGGTGTACCCTTCGAAGACTCAACTCCACAGCTTACCCCTGAGCTACACGATCCTACTGCAGATCGATTCTTTGAACAGCAGCCGAATTCCATCGTTCGTGTTTACCACAGTCTCTCTCTTCTTCTCCCAGATGCCACCGTTTTCAACGGCGGTGGCGGATTATGTGGGACGTGTACAACGAATCACTTTGATGCGCAGATCTTCACCCCGTCGTATCTATATGATAGCCAAGGCAATCTCGCAAAAAGGCCTTCTATTCAGTCCGTATCTGCAAGCAACGTCAAAGTAGGTGATACGATCACGCTTCAAACAGATACAGGCGTCTCAAAGGCATCATTGGTCCGCTACGGAACTGCTACACACACCGTGAATACGGATCAAAGAAGAATTCCCCTGACTTTATCCAAGAAAGGATCGAATCGATACTCAGTCACGGTTCCAAACGAGTCCGGAGTTGCTTTGCCTGGCTTTTGGATGTTGTTTGTGATGAACGAAGCTGGAGTGCCCAGTGTTGCCAAAACAATCAAGGTCATTCTCTGATAATTTTGTCGATGGCAAGCTGGGGCAGATTTAAAGCAGACAGAATACTCTGCTCTAACAGTTTCAATGACGTGTTTCTTTTCCGATAAGTCATAATTAGAAAATCATGCTGTCGCAATGTCAGAAGTGAAAGATGGTCAATAAAGCTGGGGTTGGGTTAGAAGTTAAATGGTTTCTAGTGAGGGAGGGTTTTAGTACCTACTTGGTTAAACTACCTTTCTACCCAGTTAATATTTTTAAACTGAATTTAGTTAGTCAGAAGAGATTTCAATAGAGTACTGCTCAAACTGGATTATTAGTCGTCTCCCCCTCCCTTCCTCAAGCTCGATATTTTTACATGTCTTTCTCAGCTATGATGTCAATTCATCCTCGTTTAGCCAACGAATTACATCATGAAAATGACGAACCCGAGAACGATGCCGATAGCGAGGGGGCCCGTCTAATTTCTAGACGCTAAGCTTTGGTTTGCGGGCTGACGGGTCCCTCCAGAAGCCCGAAATGGTCACCCGGCGGGTAGATAAGGCGCCATTTATGCCCGGTAGCTCTTGATCCCGCGCAACCGTTTATGCCAATAAACTGGTTTTATGCAGAGCTGTGCATTAGTCTATTGGCAAACACGTCTTTTTACCTAATTGGAATCCCTGTGCGGAAAACTTTGATGGGTGAATGAGTGTCTCAGTTGCATGCCTGCAAGCTGGCTAGTGGGTACCAAA
>JAADYS010000287.1:0-64440 GCA_012931995.1 Fusarium albosuccineum | reverse complement strand
TTGCTGCTCTCTAATCACCTCTCGGCGCTCCTCGACCATTGCCTCTTCCTTTTGCTTTTAATCATCCGTCGCGTGCCGTCCATAAGCAGCCCGTCTCCTCTTCCTCTTCCTCGTCCTCCTCCAGGGCCTGACCTAACCTTTACATCACCTCACCTCACCTCACCCTCTCTGGTCCCCCGCCTTCAGCTTCAAACGACGACCGTGCACGCCAGTGTCTCTCGTCTCCGGCCTAGCTCCCACGCGTCCTATCTCTCTGGCGAACCCTTGATCGAGGACCCTCGGTCGGGACTTGTCCTTTGTCGTAGCGCCTTTGGTCGCCGTTTTTGCCCCGCGCGTGCGCAGCAACCAGCATCAGCAGCATCAGCAAAGCATCAGCAAGCAGAGCATCAGCAGCACGCACCCACCGCTCACGGGGTCCCACGCGCCGCTGTCCAGGGTACATCGCCGTTGCGCCCAGACTCGCCTCTCAACAAAGTACCGTTGCGTTTCGCTCCCGGGGTCTCTTGGCGCCAGGCCGACCTGCCGTCTCGTCTTCTTTCTCGACCTCCACCGAACCCGAGCCTGAACCCGACCACATCCTCCAGACATCAAACGACCTCCTCCTCCAGGCGACCGTGATATCCAGCCTGTGTCCTTTGTCCTCGACAGCTTCAGACGCCAATCGCCCGCCCTCCAGCTCCAACCTCGTCCTCTCCGTCGCTCTCGCTACCCTGACATGTCGGGATACCCGGGCTACAATTCTGGCCGCTACGGCCCGCCGCAACCCCAATACCAGGGCAATTATTACCCGTGCGAACTCCCAATCTTCCATCTCCGTCTCTACCCAGAATGCCCATTCCCCGCATTCTCATGCGTCGATCTCCTTGCCACTTCCCGCCTCTACCGTCCAACCAAGCATACTATTCATTCACTACTTTGTCATGATCGCCAACTAACCTCTTCCTCTCGATAGACAACAGCCTTCCTACGGCGGCGGCTACCCGCAAGGCCAGCCCTCTCCTCAGCCCCCCTACGGCTACCATCAACAACCGCCTCCTCCTCAGCAACAATATTATCAGGTCAGACCCTCTCCTCCGAACCCTCACGACATGCGCTCTCTGTTACTTCCTCCCTTGGCCAATCGTCGCTTCTATGAAGCCCCATCTCAAACTTATTCTAACATGCATCGTAGCAACCTCCACCTCAACAGCAGCAGTACGGCCACTACCAGCAGCCTCAGCCGAACTATAACACACGTCCTAGTACGCCAAACCTTCCTCGCACAATCCGGCCACGCAAGTTCAAGAAGCTAATCCTTCAGCAGGTGGTCACCCCCAAGGCGGTCCCCCTCCCCCTCCCACAGCACCTCAACAATTCGGCCACGGCGCTCCCAACAGCTATGCCTTCAGATACTCCAACTGCACCGGCAGGCGGAAAGCCTTGCTGATCGGCATCAACTACTTTGGCCAGCGCGGTCAGTTGCGCGGCTGTATCAACGATGTCCGCAACATGACTGCCTACCTTTCAGAACACTTTGGCTACAAGCGTGAGGATATGGTGATCCTTACGGACGATCAGCAGAACCCTATGAGCCAGCCTACTAAACAGAACATTCTGCGAGCTATGCACTGGCTAGTGAAGGATGCCCGTCCTAACGATTCGTTGTTCTTCCACTACTCAGGTATGAATCTAATGCAGCCCTCAAACTCGGTCGCCTTACTCACAATTCCCAGGTCATGGTGGACAGACCAAGGATCTTGATGGTGACGAGGACGACGGCTATGATGAGGTCATTTACCCTGTTGACTTCCGACAAACTGGCCACATCACCGACGATGAGATGCACCGCATCATGGTGCGCCCGCTGCAAGGCGGTGTTCGCCTGACGGCCATCTTCGACTCCTGTCATTCCGGCACAGCTCTCGACTTGCCCTACATTTACTCAACACAGGGTATCCTCAAGGAGCCCAACCTGGCCAAGGAAGCCGGTCAAGGCCTGCTCGGTGTCATCTCTTCATACAGCCAGGGCGACCTCGGCGGTGTCGCGAGCAACATCTTCGGCTTCATCAAGAAGGCTGCCAACGGCGACGATGCTCGAGACCGTGCCATCAGGACCAAGACGTCCCCTGCCGACGTCATCATGTGGTCCGGCAGCAAGGACGACCAGACCTCGTGGGTTTCCCCTTTCCCCCAAGTTTATCCTACTTATCATGTGGTCCCCGTTTGATCATTTGTTTCTTGGCTTAATGTTCTTTCTTCAATCTTTGTACCTGGGGCGGGTTTCTCAGTTCATGGCAGCGTTGGCGCAAGGCGTTTTCAGACTGGACAATATCATGTATCTAGCGTTTTTGAAATCATGTTCATTTTTTGGGCACGCCCCAGATGTCAGAGACAGTCTCCTTGCGAGTCTGTATTTTGGCATCTGGGGCGACGGGCTACGTTGGATCGGCGGGGACTCATTCAATTTCTGCACTCTTTATACCGCGATGAGAGCAGCAATAGCTAACTATGTCTACAGTGCCGATGCTACCATCGCTTCCCAGGCCACCGGTGCCATGTCTTGGGCCTTCGTCACGGCTCTCAAGAAGAACCCGCAGCAGAGCTATGTCCAGCTTCTCAACAGCATCCGCGACGAGCTCGCGAAACGCTACACGCAGAAGCCCCAGCTGTCGTGCAGTCATCCTCTCGGTATGTCTTGACGCTGGCTGTTGATTTTCCAATGCTGACCAGTTTGCGCAGACACGAACCTGTTGTTCGTCATGTAATATATATATACTTATGAGTGAGCTCTATCTAGTGCTCGGAGCTAGAATACCCCGAATCCTCCCAAAAAGCCGGCTACTTCCTACGGCATGCGAGTAATAGATGGGAATGGATAGTCAGTTGGGTTGGCTAAGGGAGGGACTTGAAAACTAAGCAACGTTTGGAATAGTTTATACGGGGTATCATGATGGGAGGTTGTCTGCAAGTTTGGGTGTTTAGTCTTATGCCTGCATGACTTTTGTTATCCGTGCGAGGATCGCAAGTGACGGGAGTTTGTCTGGCCTGTGGGATGGGCTTCAGAGGTCTTTGCTTCTCATATAGTGAGGGAGAAAATATCCAACTTTGGTTCAAATGCTCATAATTTTGCATGCGTATAAACAACTTCGTGATGCGCTGCTTTGACTGCCTTATCCTGTTCCCCTTTGCCTTGAACGCCAAAAAAGGAAGCATGTTCCATGATAGCCCAGGTATCCATAACAACCCCTTTAACCAAACCCATCAATGCTCTTTAAGAAAAGAACAGAACTTGAAAACAACTTGACAAGACCAACCCAGTGCGAGACAGATTCTCTAGGCCTGCTTAATCTCACTCGCCTCGTTACATAAACACTTCGTTACCATGCAATGCAATGCAGTCCGTTCCCAGCTATGCTTTTCAAAAGATTCATTCTTGACGCCATAAACACACCAAACGGCCCTCATGCCTCAGCTCTGACGACCTTGAGCTGTCTTGATCGCTTCACCTTGCGCTGCTCCTCAGTCGCAACGACCAGCCGTCGGCGAACCTTCTCTTGCTTGGCCCAGTTCTGGGCTGACAAGCGGGTGCGAGCAATGAAGCGAGCCATGACCAGGAAAGTACGGAGAGAAGGCTTGGTTGTAGACGAATTGGCACCGGCAGCGTGACTGGGGAGAGTGAGAGCCTTCTTGTTACCAAGGAGGTTGGTGCGAATATCTTCGAGCTCGCGGAGTTGAGCCTTGTTGCTGGGAAATTGTTAGCATTGAAATGTTCTGATGGTTAAGTCACAAGGGAAAGAAACTTACCAAGCGTTGGCAACGTCGAGTTGCAGTTGGAGGAACTTCTTTGCATACGCTGCATCGGCGCGGAGAGAAGCTTCACGCTGGAAACGGGCTTGCATCCACTCCATCTGCATCACCATGCCTCTCAACTCCTTCTTGTGGCGCTCCTCGGCGCTTTCAGCCGCCCGGATCACAGTCTCGAGAGCCTGGTCAGCCCCTTCAATTGTCTCCAGTGTCATGCGGTCTGATGATCTTCGTCGCTCAGATGATTCGGCCTTGGCTGCCACGGCTGAAGCCTTGATGCGCTCAAGATCCTTCTGCAGCTTTTCAGCGCTCATACGGAACGCAGCTCGTTCGCTACGAGCACGCTCAAGCTTACGGCGGAGCGAGGCTTCGGATGCAACAAGGTTGTCGATGAGTTCCTGTTGCTGGCGCACATCGTGCTCTAGGTTCTCCATCTCAGCCTGGTTCTTGCGTAGCTGCCGGTCTTGCTTGCTGATGCCGGTCTGTTGGGAGGCCATGGCATTGCGCTCTCGCTCTGCCTTGTCGAGTTGATGCTTCATCTTGCGAAGAGCACGCTCATGCTGCGCCGCCGTCTCCTCGGCTTGCTGCCTGGCCTCCTCGAGAACCTCTTCGAGCACTATCTTCTGGTCCTCGAGGTCGTTGAGCTGCCTCTGCAGGTCTTGAGAAGCCTGCATCGCCTTGCGGTCAGCATCCCGGTTCTTTGTCCTGAGGTCATGGATGGACTTCTGAGCCACCGAGAGCTGGTTTCGCAGTTCAGCAACCTCTGTCTTGCGCCCCGAGTCGCTGATTGATGATCGAGGGGATGCGATCAAACGGGACACCTCAGTCTCGTGAACCTGGCGTTCAAGATCGGCGATTTGTCGCTTGAGGCCCTTGACAACATCACGGTTTGCGGACTCTTTCTGCAGGAAATCCAACTCCTTCTGACGGGCCGCTGACAAGTCTTTGCGGATCATGGATAATTCGCTGTTGCCCTCGATGTTTCCGGGGATCTGGCGAGTGTTGAGCTGATTTTCGTAGTCATCAACTCGGCGTTCGAGCTCGCGAATGGTGCGTCGGGCGGCAGCGAGATCATAGTTCTCTGACGATGACGACTGTCGCAGCTTGTTCTGTAACTGGATAATCTCCTGGCCTAGACGCTCCTCCTCTTCAGCTGCCTTCTCAATCTCGTCTTCAAGGGTCTTCTCTACCGCCTCCCGCTGCTCAACAAGAGCCTTGTTCTCGTCCTTGAGGCGGCGTACTTCGTTGTCAAGCTTGAGCTTCGCCGTGCGGAGGTCGAGTCGCTCCTGGTCGACTCGGAGGGTCTCATTGTCGTAGAGCTTGGCCCGGCGAAGCTCTCCATCGAGTTCGTCTCGCTCTGCCTTCACTTCAGCCAGCGAAGAGTTTACGGAGTGTAGCTCAAGGTTGATCTTTGCCACTTGGTCTTGTAAGGACTGTTTCTCCTTGGCGATCTTGTCCAGTTGAGCATTTGCGTCGGAGAGTTGCCACTTCAGTCGCGTCACGGATTCCGTAGATTGCTGGGCGCTCTGCTCCGAAGCAGCGATCTCAGCCTGCGCCGACTCGGCTCGTTGGCGCCAGGTCGCGAGTTGCTCCTTGAGATCCTCGATTTCGAAGTTGGTAGCCTCGGAGGAATTAGCCCGTTGTTTAACTGCTCGGAGTTGCTCCTTCAGGTCCTCAATCTCTCTGCTCGCCGTCTCGGACATATTTGCTCGTTGACGCAACGTTCTTAGTTGTTGCTTTAAGTCGTCAATCTCCCGGTCCGCAGCCTCGGACGTGTTCGCTCGTTGGCGCATTGTCTTCAGTTGCTCCTTCAGATCCTCGATCTCAAGGTTGGCAGCCTCAAGCTCATCCGCCTTCTGACGCATCATCCTTAACTGCTCCTTCAGATCATCTATTTCCCTGTTGAGGGCTTGAGATGATGCAGCTTGAGAGGAGTTGGACCGTTGTCGCAGTGACTTCAGCTGATCTCTCAGGTCATCGCATTCTCGTTTAGCCGCCTCAAGTTCGTAGCGTCCTGCGCCTTGCTCTTCGTCCAGGGTTGTTTGCAAGACATCCACCTCGTCCTCCAGTGCCGTCACCTTGCGAGCTTGCGATTGGTAGTCGATTTGCGTTTGCCGCAGCTCATCCCTAACGGTGGAAAGCTCGTTGCGCAGGTTTGTCAGTAAGGCCTGCCGCGTCTCGAGGGCATCTTGAAGATCCTCGATTTGTCGAGTTAGAACTCCTTCTTCACTCCTGTGCCGCTCAGCCTCGCTCTGAATAGCAACCTGCAGTTTCGACTCTTTGTCAGAGAGGGTTCCCTCAGCTTCCTTGAGACGGTCAATTGTCCTTTGCAGGCCAGCAGCCTTCTCTTCAGCTCGCTTTCGCTCGGATTCCAGGGTTTGCTTCTCCGTTTCCCACTTCTCGCTGTCGTTATCATAAAGGTTGTCTTTTTCACGAATTTCGGCTTGAAGATCGGAGATCTCGTCGTTGAGACGATCCATCTCGATCTTGTACTGACTGCGGATGTCTTTCTCGATCTCCAAAGCGTGTTCTCTCTCCTCTGTGAGACCATCCTCAAGATCCTGAACTTCCTTTTCCAGTTTTTCGACTTCTCTTTGAAGGGCCTTGGACTCGCTGGCAAGGGTATCGTGTCGAGACTGGAGAACATTCTTGTCGTCTGACCGAGCATAGAGGTCGGCCTCTAATTGCTCGATCCTCGATGATAGAGACTCCCGTTCACGATCAAACTTGTCTTGGCTTTTCTTAAGCTCCTTCACAGTGGATTGTAGAGATTCCTTCTCCTGATTCAGCTTGGTATGGTCCTTCTCGAGGGCCGCGTACTCCTGGCCGGACCTGTCCAGATCTTCTTGTAGGCGCGCCACCTTCTCTTCAATCTGTCGTGAAAGGCCCTTGGTAACCACGGACTTGTTGGCCATTTCGTCTTGAAGCTCTTCTAGGTCGTTCTCAGCTCGTTCCTTCTCAGACACGGCTTGCTCCATCTTGGTTTTCGCGTCTTCTACATGCTCCTCCAGGCGTCGAATGTTATGCTCGAGATCTTGAATCGTGTCCTTGGCATCCTCCAGCTCTTCGCTGTGCTGGGCCTTCTCCTCCAGCGCCAGCATTTTGCGCTGAGCATCCTTTGCCTTCTCTTCCGCCTCTCCCACCTTGTCCTTGAGGTTATCCATTTGGTCTTTGAGATCTTCCAATTCGTCTTCGCGTTCGGTAAGTAATCGGTCTTTTTCTCGAAGATCTGCTTCCAAGTCGCCAATGTCGTCCTGTAGTTTCTCGACCTGGTCATTGTTTCCTTGCTGTTGATCCAGTTGACGCTGAAGGTCCTCGATATCGGCTTCGCGATCCTCTATTAGGCGTCGTAGTTTATCCATTTCTGCTTGTTGGTTCTGGTCGGCGTACTTTCGCTTAGTCTTGTCCTGTAGCTCGAGCATTTGCTGGCGATAGCTCTCGAGGTCTTTCTCGGCAGTTGTGAGGTGCTTCTTGTATCGGTGGAGCTCGCGTTGCATCGTGACCTTGTCGACCTTGAGTTCGGTGTTCTCTTTGAGGGCGGCTTCGCTAAAGCCAGGCCCAGCTTTTCGGAGCGCCTCCTCGAGGAAGTGAATCTTTAGCTTGAGACCAAAGTTCTCCTTCTCAATCCTATCAATCACGTTCTCCTGTTCCCGTAGTGACAGCTGGTTGCCGTCTTGTAGAGGGCCCTTGTCACCACCTCTTCGGCGGGGGACTGCCATCGGGGTCGAGGCAGCGCTACTGGTGTCGACCTCGGGCATTGTGTTTTCCATGTAGGACTGGTTACGCGACCCCATGTAGATGGAGGTATCCATGCGCGGGACGGGCGTCAAATCAGCCTCGTCGATCTTGTCCAATGCAGGCGTGTTGGGCACGGCTGTGCCGTTCTCTTTCCCATAGCGTCGCACGCTATTTCTTGTGGCCGACTTGAGCAGAGGGGTGAACTCGGCGCCCCCAACGCTGGGAGGAAGGTTCCGGCGGTCGGCCAAAGGCCCCCTCTGACGCGGGGTGCGAAGGTTGATGCCGTTGGAGCGACCATTGCGAAGCTGCTGAAGGAGGTTGCCCTCTTTTGGGGGTGACTGGAAGGATGCTTCTTGTGATATGTCGGCAAAGTCGGGCTGTCGGCTGAGGTAGGTCGCATCCCCAATGTTTGTTCGCGGGGTGTCGAGCGCGCCGCCAAAGTCGGGCTGGACCATGGTGGCGGTCGTGGGTGCGTGGTTGTCGAGTGTAGGGATGCCGTTACTCGTAGAGACAATACATGATACAGAGATAGCACGGGCGAATTCTCTGGCTCTCTGCAGAGCTGGTCGGGTTGGGGTTGTTTTTGTTGTGTAGTAGCAAAGTGGTGAGAGGTCCAAGATAGTGGAAGCCGTGCAAGCCAAGGTACGTAGTGCATTGAAGCGCGCGGGCTGTCAGGTCAGTGCTACCCAGGGACCTCTAAACCCGAAAAAGACGCCCCAGGCCAGGCGCGTTTTTGTTTACTTTGTATCCCTTTCCGGCCTAGAGCCAAAACAAATCTGAGCCAATTGCCGCTTTCCCCAGCTCGAGGGAACCGAGCGAATCAGAAGGAGCGGCTGGCGTGACAATTCATCACGCCCCGCTATGGCAATAACCTCGCTAGCTCGATTGCCAGCGCACTCGGACCCGAAAAGGATGATAACATCGTGCGACTGGATGAGGCGAGAGGCCGTTTTGAGCGCTGGGGGAGGCGCAATGACATATTCGCGCTGTTGATCGACACCCGAGGATTCTCTAGACAGTCAAAAAGGCCCTAAGACGCCCTCTGACACCTTCGTCGCACCGCTACAAGGCTCTGTTCTTTTCCCCCTGCAAGCAGGTCGCTGGCGTCTGCTGTATCTCGTCCACCCAATCTCATCACTCACCGCATCTTTTGTGTGCCGGGGATCGCCTCACTTCCCCCGAGGGCGCCGCCATGTTCTTTTCCCAAGTACCAGATGAAATAATCCAGCACCTGCTCTACTATATCCCCCCTGAAGACAATCTCTCGAGCTTTCAGCTTCTCTCGCACCGTCTAAGACGTCTTGCCAATGAGCCCCTCCTTTGGAGGTACCACTGCCAGAGCAACTTCAGGTTCTGGCATCCAGAGCATAATTTCCAGCGCCGATTGAAGGGCAGAGCCTCCCAGACTCCGTGGAAGGACCTGTTTATTGTGCGCAAGTGTCGCAATGCCCAGCTTGACCGTCTCTTAGATGAGATCCTTGCTACCAGAGTTGGCCGCGTAAGGAGGTTCGAGAAGGTCTGCAATTTTGGATATGACGCCAAAGACTTTCTTCTAGAGCAGTGCAACACAGCCAATTCAGCCGACGACGTTCTGGCGCGGCGGTGAGTCTCTCTCTACGCAATATACCAGCCCTTACAATTCCTCGAGGCTGACAGTGAAGCACCAGATACTACAGCAAATCACTCCTGGATAGCATCCACAGAAGCATCGCAGTTGAGGAATGGCACAAGATCCAATTGGCAAGTACAGATCCTGCTGCGCATTCTTCGGGCCTGAGTCTCGAGCGAGCATTAGGCGCTTTCGATCTATTCGTGCTGCATGATCAACCGGGTGATCTAGATGATGTAAGAAGCTCCTCATCCTGTCAGCTTCTGCGATGCTCACGTTACCCCTCAGATCGCAGACATTCTTGATGCAAAGGCTGCTGAGTTCCGTGAGAGCACACCAGATATCAATGAGTTGACAACGCGGCAAAAGGCATTGGCCTTGAACCGCTGGCTTCGGATGAACAACCTCACAGGTTTGCAGCATCCCGAGCGAAACTACCGAAACTTGCGGAACTGTCTCATCGGCCAGGCTCTTCGCCACGAGGATCATGACTCCATCCCCATCATTTCCAGTGCCATCTTCTGCTGCATCGCAGAGAGGTTGGGGTTGCACGCACAATGCTGCGCGTTCCCAACTCACGTCCATGCCATAGTTTTCGCAGAGCAGGGCAAAACGTTGGACGGTGCTCCCATTGCTCAGCCTAGCGCATCTCTAGAAAGGATGTACTTAGATCCGTACAGCTCCAGCGAGGAGGTCCCCATGGCTGACCTGCAGGCCATGCTCTCGCAGTTTGGTTGGCAGACGAGCACCGATGTCTTTCTGTCTCCTGTGACTCCTGTCGCTATTGCGATGCGAACGGCCCGGAACATCAGAGCCACGGCTGCCAGGGTCATTGAAGCTCGGGACGAGGCTGACCCTGAGCTTACCCAACTTATAACCGGCAATGATACCTCCAACATCGACGCCGCCCTCTACTCAGCGCTGTGGGCGTCTCTGCTCCTTACGCCTGTCGATTCCTTCGAGTGGGATGAGGTCCTAGAACCCTTCCTAAACCGATTCGCCAAGAGCTGGCACGAAGATGCATGGCTAGTCGAGAAGTACATATTCCCCTTGTATGATCGCTTTGGCCCCTTTCGCGAGCGATTCATCAGGAACAATCCCCGCAGGTGGGATGACCCCCGCGAAGTTTTAGGTCTTGTGGATGAGCTGGACGAGCTTGCGCCCCCCGTCTTCCGCAGGAACACCGAGAGGAGGCAGCCGGTGCTCTACAAGATTGGCCAAGTTTTCAAACACCGGCGGTACGGCTGGATCGGTGCTGTCAACGGTTGGACCGACCAGGGTACGCGGCGACTGCCTATGCCACACACCGTGGCAATTGACGAGACGCTGGACGATAACAGCGATACAGAACTACCAAACCTGGTGCGCCCTCGCAACCAGACTTTTTACACCTGCCTGTAAGTTGGCCTTTCGCCTGTCTTTGTCTGTGCATGGGCTGACTCGAGGCTGTCATTAGACGCACATCAGGGCCCGAACGGCACGTTGTCGCCGAAGACAACATTGTGCTCATCCAAGACCCCAACGAGGTTCCTGAGAGCCTCTTCCCACAAGCAGGGAAATTTTTCAAGAGATTCGATGCCGAGACGTGCACATTTGTGTCCAACATCCTCGAGCAGTATCCCGAGGACTAAAAAGCTTACGTTCTTCCCCCCTTCGTTCCCTTTCTCCCCTGTTCTTTATCTCTGTGTTTTCTGGCTCTAACATGCATGTCCGGTGCCTGGCGACATAGGGTTTCATGTTAGACGCATGGAGAATGGATGGCGTCTCAAAAAGGATTGAACTTCTCCGGCGTTTGCTCTCAGGGTCATGGATATGACACAAAAGTGAAGCTTGAGCAGTTATTTACGGTACATAGTGGTTGGATTCGCCATTAGGTTCAAATTGAGGAATTAATCATGACTTCTCTTTTGACTCGGCCCTCTAATAACACCACTCCCATTCAGGGTATTCTGGACGATAGTCCTCCAAGATAAACCCACCACAGCGGAATTCCAATTCGTAATGAACACCAGACCTGTAACAAAATATTATGACGCCTTGATGGCATCTTCCAGGACTCCCTTATCCGCCAGTTTCTTCACCCACTTGTGCAGAGCGGGCCCATAGTCCTTCTTCCTGCCCTTGACGCGCTGCTCGTCATCTGCTATGGATGTCAGTTCAGCGCGATACTCGCCCATCGCGGCCTTGACTTCTATGACAAGTTCCTGATGCAGCTCGTAGGCGCTCTTGGTGTCAAGATCGGAGCAGTTGATCTTTTCCTGTATAGCTTCAGGGATAGATGAGTTGGTGATGTCTGTCGGACTCAGGTTGTATTCAGAAAGGTGCCGCGTGTCCTCGATGTCAAGAGGTTTCTTATCCGAACAGACTAGGTCGGTGAATGTAGGGCATGACTGCATGCGTGTGTGTAGGTAGTTGAGGGACGCAGCGGCGCGGGCAATTGCTCGTGAGTGCGCGGCGAGGGGGCTTTGGCATAGTGCCAGTAGATTGAAGGATAGTTGGCTCTCCTCGTATTGCAGCATACGGCCCTCGATTTGGGGCCTGGCAACACTTGTCCAGTCACCTTCAGGTACACCATCTAGGCGGAAAGAGTAAGTTGGGGGTCATAGTGTCAAATATGGGACTCGGGACTGCTCACCCAACCTATGAGGCTTGCTTTGAAGCCCATCTAGCTCCCAAACGTGTCCACCAGCGGGAACATAGGCGATGAAGTGAAATCCATAGTCTGACCTGACCTTTTTCTTCCGCGGTGTCTTCCTGCCCTTCTTGGGCGCGGCGCGCCTCCTGGCTTTGTTAGATTTTGCCTCTGACGCTTCGTTTTCCAGGGCGAGGTCGGCGTTGAGATGATCCATACGCCGTGTGAAGGAATTGTGAATGGTGCGGATAAAGGTGTTCTTGCTGAGCTGGCGACCGCGGAGAGCGGTGTTGAGGTCCTTTGTCGAGTTCTTGAAGTCTTGAAGCTTGTCGCCGAGGTCAATGCCTTCGGCGTTCATGACGATATTCAGCATAGCTAAAGTAGCGCATGCATTATCCGTTGTCTATAGAATGAGATGAGATGAGACGAGGTTCATTTCGGTATTATGATGAAGCACTACATACTTGGTTCGCAAACCAGACATCGCTTATGTCTTGTTCCTCGTTCACTTCATCGTGCCCAGGAAGATATTGAAAGAGGAATATTAATCCGTACACCGGTTGCCTGTACCGCGTGAGTGCGAGTCACATCAGGCCAGGCTGGCTGGGGGGGAGCATACGGTAGAAGCGCGAGGGAGTCTTCATCAATTGTGAAGATCTCCTGTGCCTTGACATTCTGAACGCCCAGATCCCGTAGTATTATATTGAAGAAGGCCTATACCAAGGTAAGAGAGTGCCCTGGTTATATCAGGAACTATACTCACTGGCTCCGACTCGAGCTCAACCCAACCCTCCCAATCTTGAATATCCTCTTGTGAGAGTGGCGACAGCGCCTCATCGAGTAGCCGACCAGAATCCTTGTTGGAAGCTTGGTTAACGTCGTTTGCCGCCTCACTAGCCTTGCGCTTGGGATTGCGCCTCGGCTCACCCATAGTGGCCGGCGCGCTGGTAATCCGAGACCTGGCAGCAAGACGGTTGGACCGCCGGCGGAGAGAAGGATAGGTCGACGCAGTCTCCTCGCACTGCGATGATGGGTCTACTTGAGAATCAGTCTCCATGGCGACACCATCTGGCGGTGGTTATGTTGTTAAGAAAGAGAAGTGAAGAGGTTCGCGCGTAACGATAGGAACGAGTGGGAGTTGACACTGTCATGAAAGACGAGCGCAGGGAGGATTATCTGGGAGCCGTGTACGACGGTTCCCGGTGCCCTGCTCAATCTTGATGTGTCATCTCCGTTGAACAGTCCAAATTGATGCCGTTTGTTGGTGTTTGGTTCGTTTGTAAATGTTTGTGGTGGTCTACTTGCCGCCCGAAAGTCCAGGCACTCATTGAGCAGCTCTCGAGATGGCGGCAATTGTCACACAACGGAGCCAGGCGCCTGGCACAATGATTTCCGAGACGGCACAGACGCAGGCGTTCAAAAAAGGAAGAAGGGGGAGTAAATAGAACAAACAAACCTCCAGGATCAAGCAAGTATCATTCAACTCAACTTACATCGGCATTCGTTTATAGTTTCAGGCCGTGTACAGCGCACTGAGCTTCAGCTGCCTCGTCTTGCCAGCGTCGCTCTCCCTATCCGCATCAAGCCTATTCCAGGGGCGCTCAGCCGGAGACATTAGTGATTGTACATGTATAAGCAGGTAATAAGGCTTTTGGCTGGTTGGGGCTTGGCTGGGACATGCGATCACGGATGAGATACCAAGGTCGGGCGAGTATCTCGATGCCAGAGGGAGCTTGAGCTTGCCTCCCAGAAGTCAAAGAGCCCCATGCTTTGGTCCAATAACAAGAGGTTGTTTGGTGTTTGTAGCGCGAACCTGGAGCTTCCTGGCCAATCAATTCTGCTGGGGGCATGTGGAGGCGGTAACAGGATGCGAGCAGCTTCTGGATATAAGCTCACAGAGTGCTGTTGAACTTTGCGAGAAAAGACGATACACCACGTCTATCTTGAAACAGCACTCGATTCTAGTCAATTACACACAAATATGACTGTCTTTTGGATCTTCCAGGTCAATTCTCTCAACTCTAGGTCAAGCATGTACGTAAACTCGGATCCATTCCAGGTAACTGAACTACCCTATGCCACTAAAACTGGAGACCGAGAGGTACCCTTGCTGCTAGATACCTAGAGCTCCAGCCAGCCAGCAGGGGCTTTCAGAGGTCCAGTCGCGTCCTGACGTGACGCATTTCCCCCAAAAGGAATTTCCATTGTCCGCCCGTGAAAAGTTGCCTGGCTCGCTGCATTCAAAACATCAACCACCAAACAAACAACACAACCTACGGTCCTTTCCACGCCACGACGCGCAGCAACCCGTCGCCCTTCTCTCCTCGATCGCCCAAGCGTCGAATTTGCTCCCTCTCCCATGCTTTCCTTTTAGGCGCGCCTCTTTGCCCCGTAATGCGACTGCGATGAGCACATCGACTCCCCGCCTGCGGTCTGGGTTCCCAGCTACCCCAGCTACCGCCGCTCGACGATACAACAACCAGCAGACTCCCAGCTCGGCCGGCTCGCCATCTTCCAGCAAGGGCTCCTCACTGAAATCTCCTACTCTGCCTCTTGCGCCCGAGAATCTCCAGCCCCAGACCGCTGCCACACAGCCTGTCATCCCCTTGACCGTTCTCGATGCTCCCCAGCAGCGTCTCTACGCCTTTGGCGTCTACGTCCTGCTATGGGCATGGAAGCTCTACGACTGGCTCCAGGTGGTTGAAGATGGAGATACTTCTTGGTTTCTGTTCCTAAAATGGATCTTTATCGACTTTGCCTTTCTCTTCGGTGTTCCAGAGCTGAGGATACCATGGCTCGAACTCTCGCAGCCAGTCGTCACCACCGTCTTTTCCTTGCACCTCGTGCTCAACTACATGCTCATGTTTAACATCCCGGTAAGCCACCCAGGCAAGAATTTGACTTCACCCCAGGCTAAGGAGTAGCTCTAGATCCCATGGCAATCATGGCTCCTCGGCTTCGCCAAAGTCCTCTACGACCGCGAAATCTCCGTCTCCGAGCACAATGTCAAGGTGTCGACTATTCTGAACAATCATTCCCTCATTATGGGCAAGCAAATTATCAACATTCTGCCAGAGGGCACCGCTGTTCTCAACCCCGAGCAGCATCCATTCTGTCTGAGTGGCAAGCCCAAGAACGTTGCCTCTCTGCCCATTTACTTCAACGCCACCATCCCTGCCGAGATCGAGCTGGTTCGGATCGATCTCGACACAAACAAGGAAGAGACGATCAAAATCTCGCATCGAGAAGTTGGCAGGGTGGCCAAGCAGATCCGGGAACATACCGCCGACCAGACGACGTCCGGCTTCCAGTGGGACTACCCGGTTAAGAAGCCAGGTGTCTATCGGCTTGGAAAGGTTCTGGACGAGTACAAGCTCGAGGTTCAGCGGACTACCAAGGACACATACGTGGTGCCATGTCCCCAGGCCAGAATTAGATCTTCCAACGACGCTCAGCGATGTATCCAGGAGCTCTCCGATCTCTCCTTGGATGTGGTCGGCACGCCTCCGTTGAAGATTGTGTACAGCCGCACCATCAATGGCAAGGATCATAGCTTTCACTTCCAGAGCCTGCAGCCAGACGGTTTCTCCTCTCCGCTCCTTGGCGCTTCATCGAGCCTCGTCCCAGATGATCAGGATAACATCTCATGGGTTCGTCCCTCCAAAGTTACGGTTGGCCTTAACGAGTCAATGACCGCTTCGGGTGCCTGGGAGTACTCTGTGGATGAAGTTCATGATGCGTTTGGCAATGTGGTCAAGTACGCCGCTTCTGATGATGAAACCGACAAGACTCGGCCAAAGGGCTTGACTTATCAGTTCACTGTCAAGGAACGACCCCAGGTTCGCTTGGATGGCTGCGATTTGCGGAATCCTATCAAGGTTGCCAAGGGGGGCACTGCTAAGCTTCCTGTTGAGTTCTCCTTGGCTAATGCCCTCGATGACACATCTCATGAGCTGACCTGGGAGTTTTCGCCCATTGATTCCCTGACTAATAGCGGAGAGCATGGGGACCAAGTGTCACCCGGCAGCTACTACGCCAAAAACTCACAGGACAAGCCCCGGGTCTCGGAGCCTGGCCTATACACGCTGAAGTCGGTGTCCAGCGGGTCTTGCAAGGGCGAGGTTCATGAACCGTCTTCTTGTCTTCTCTTGAATCCCTTGGAACCATCATTGTCTATTCGCTCTGAGGACATTCCCGACAAGTGTGCAGGCAACTCTATCGGACTTCGTGTGGACCTCGATCTTGTTGGAACACCACCCTTCGTGGTCAGATACGACGTCGAAACCGATGGCCACATAGATAAAGAAGTACACCGCGTCGGGGGACTTCGATCTCAGCTGGAGTTGGTACCCAAGATGGCTGGTCGCCACAAATACATCTTCAAGTCCATTGGTGATGCCATATATCCCAGCCTGCCTCTCACTGGCGATGACAAGGTCCTCGAGCAGGTTGTGAAGCCTGCAGCAAGTGCCATGATCGTCAGCCCTAGCCGGACTATTCCTGCCTGCTTGGACTCGGAGGTTGAACTTGATGTCGTTCTTTACGGCGACGCCCCCTTCAACCTGGAATGGGAGATTGTCCACGACGGCAAGCGGAAGTCGGAAAAGGTCACAGGTATTGAGACCAGCACGTTCAGGATCAAGACTGCTACGCTGCGTAAGGGAGGAGAGTATATCCTTGCCCTGAGCAGTGTACAGGACAAGCGCGGCTGCCGGACATTCCTTCAGGATCAGGCCAAGATTTCCGTCCGACGACAGCAGCCCAGGGCAGCCTTTGGCTTCGTTGAGCACAAGCAGAAGATCACCGCAGTTGAGGACACACCGCTGCGGCTGCCCCTGCGTCTCCAGGGAGAGGCGCCATTCACCATCAGCTACAAGAACCTCGACGGTTCCGGAGAAGTCATGACTAAGCACGCAAGCAGTGCCAACGACTTCCTCTTCGTTAGGTCGCGTGGTACTTACGAACTAATTGACATTCGGGACCACCAGTGCCCCGGATCGATAGAGCCGACGGCAGCCAAGTTCGAAGTGGATTGGTTCCCGCGCCCCAAAATTTCTCTTATCGAGTCGCCAAGCATCACCCCCAGTGATAGTTTGTTCATCAAGCAAGATATCTGTGAAGGAGACATTGATGGTTTCGAGGTCAACCTCAAGGGTACGCTAAAACTGTTCCATGCCTCGACATCATCTGCTAACAAGCCGCAGGATCGCCTCCCTACCATGTGCAGTATGAGGTCAAGCACAAGCCTTTCCAGGGATCCACTGCCATTAGTCGCAAGGAATTCGACGCCGCCCTCTCGAAGGCAGCCATCTCCATGGACACTTCCAAGGCCGGAGACTACATTTACAAGTTTTCCGCACTGGCAGATAATCTCTACGACAGTGACAAGAACTTTGATCCTCTCATCATCAAGCAACGCGTCAATGCCAAGCCCTCTGCCAGCTTTACGAAGCCAGGCCAATCATTCAAGTATTGCATGGAAGAGCAAGAACACGAAGATAAGATTCCCATTACACTCGCCGGTGTTCCCCCCTTCTATGTCGAGGTCGAGATCAAGCATCAGGCTGGCGCGCCTTCCGAAACATACCGTATCCCCTCTATCGACTCCAACTCGTACGGTATGAGGATTCCCCGCCAGCATCTTCGTCTTGGCGCGCAGCAGGTCCGTATCCGTACAGTTCGTGACGCTAGAGGCTGCCAGCGCAAGTACGAGATTGGCGGCCCTTCGGTGCAGATCCAGCTGTTTGAGGCACCATCAATCTACCCCCTCGAGTCCCGACGCGACTACTGTGTTGGTGAGCGCATCGCCTATACACTCTCCGGCACGCCTCCATTCGACATCGCGTACGACTTTAACGGTCGATGGAACGCCAAATCCCAGACCACCAACTTCCGCCGTATTGCCGAGAAGCCAGGTGACTTCGTCATTACCAGTGTCTCCGATAAGGCTAGCGAGTGCCGCGCCGCTGTCAACATCCCCAAGACGATCCACCCGTTACCCAGTGTCCAGATCAGCCGTGGCAAGCAATCCCGCGTCGATATTCACGAGGGTAACGAAGTGGACATTCTATTTGAGTTCTGGGGAACACCGCCTTTCGAGTTCACCTACACGCGCAGCACCAACGCAAAGAAGGGCCAGCGTAGTGTCGTCCTCGAGACGAGACACGACGTCTCGTACGAGCACAGCAAGGTGGTCAAGGCGAGCCAAGAGGGCACATACGAGGTTGTTGCCATCAAGGACAAGTTCTGCTCCTTTTCGACGCAGCAGGTAGAAAAGAAGGAGAGGAGATGAGGGACGGAGATAATGGATGACGCGGGTTAGAAATAGTTTGAAAAATTGATGGGTTGGTTGCTTGATTGATTGTAACTTGTACTGCCAGGGGGCGGATAACGAGGAGGGACATTGAGCTGTATATATGCATCTATACCATGGCACGGCGTTTAGTAGGGACAGACCAGGTTGAATAAGTAACGATTTCTTGACATGTAATTATCTTTGGGTATCCTTCATGTCGACTACCCCTATCTGTGCTGGGCGATGACGCTTGCCCAATCTAGTAACTCGGACTCTAGGGGTCGACATGGGCGAAGACTTTCCACAAAATTGCCATCACATTAATAAAATAACAGCTGAACGCTCAAGATCGAATCTTGCGCATGCATCCATTTCCAGGCTCTGCCCGCAGAGCCGAGCAGCGAAGGAGCAAGGCTCAGGAGGCGCAGCACTCAAGTCCCTTCCTTCAGAATTACATAATCTTCAGGAGCAACCTTGACCTTATTTTAACTCCCCTCCCTCATCATTCATTCTTTCGTGTAGTCATGATTTCCCATTTCCCTCACCTGATCATGTCGTGGTGGCACCGCCGAGATACCCGGTGCCCGTTCCTTTAAGCAGACCTGATTCGGCTGAGCCGTCTGACACAACTCTCGGATCAATAACTTCCTCTATCGACTCGCGGAGAACAAGGAGCTCGTATGTCACGATAATGCGGCAGATAATGGCGCTGGCCATTAGGCGAGCCGCAACGGACAAGCTGTCGTTGATGGAGACGAACAGGATACTGGAGAAGACCAGGGTGCCAAAGATGACGTGGCAAGCGGTGAAGATGGTGGTGATGAGCGCCATGATCGAGAAGAGCAGAGACTCGGAATGGACCCTGAAGAAGATCTTGGACCGCCGGGCCATGATGTCCATCTGACCCCTGGCCACACTCACTGGCCACGACCCCTGTGCCACCTCCTCAACCGTCTTGACAACAGACGATGCACGCATCCGCAGCGCGACGCCCGTCATGAAGTGGATGAAGACACCGAGAAAGGCCCAGAGAAGAGCCAAGTATTCAGAGTCGACAAGGACGGTGAAGATGGATCCTGCTCCAAGGCGATACGTCAGTTCACCCACGTTGGCAATTGAAGCACCAGCCAAAGCGTACGAGATGGCGGTGATGATGGGGTCAAGTCGCCGAATAAAATCTGGTCGCCTGTGTGACTTCTCTCGAAGCGTATCGATGACGGATGTGTATTCGGATGCTCGGTATGCGTTGAGGGCCGGGGAGCCGACGGCGACACCGAAGGCAAGCAGATGGCGACGACCAATGATCGACAATGCGGCAGTGTCTTGAGGCCTCACCCCGAGGGTTGCAATGATTGTGGGAGCCAGACCGAGCACGATAGCGGCGGCAGCCATCTTGTACTTGATGATCTCGGGCGAGTTCTCGAGGATGCACTCAAGCATCTCGCTCGTCATGGAGCGCATCCCGAAAACCCTCAGACTCGGCCGGATGTTGGCAGCATTGCGACGATCTTGGAGATATAATGCGTATGTCTCGGAGCAGTTGTTGTGGATGATTTCCTGCAGGCCGTGGTTGTAGCTGGAGTAGAAGTGCTCCAGTGGGTTCGCCCAGCTCGCAGAGACGGGAGCGACGAATATTGACAGGCCGAGGACCAGGAGGGCCAAGGCGCGGATGAGTCTGTTGTGGCCAGCCATCGGGAACAGGTTTGCTGAAGTCTTTTTCAGACCACAGCTCTCTGCTGGCTCGCATTTGTCGGACAACAGAGCCCTTTTGAACTGATGATCAGCATCGGACGATGGACATATTTCTGGCCCTATAAGGCTGCGGCTGAAGAATATCTCGAGTTAATCGCATTATACAACCCGATATGGACAGCCGAGTTGCATCCGGACTCCATGCAGGATCAGCTCACCCCCTGCAAGAAGTAAGCAGCTGAAGCAACTACAACGGAGTAAGTCCCTAAAAAAGCATTGAGTTACCACAGGCTTGTCTACCACGAGGCGCTTATTTGATGGTTGACTGCGTGCCCTTCCATTGATGCAGGGGCTAATTTCGTCCAACATGCTCGGCGGCCATTAATACGTCGATCGACTTCCCAACCGCATATCTGAGGCTCCAATCAGACCCAACTCGAGTTACGACTAACGATGAGTAAAAGGGGGTTAACACCTCCCCCATCTACTTCAAAAGGCTGGCTGGCGAGATGAGGAGAAGAACTAAATCCCGAGGCCTACTCTGGGCTGGACCGTTGAAAAGATGGACTTTGGGCGAGCCTGACCCAAGTCGTCTGGGGTGCCTGGACATGCCGAGATCCATAACTGCGCATCTGGATGTCTCTGATATATCACACCAATGACGTGATCGAACTCTTCTCCTGTGTAGCAAAGTCTACAAAAAAGGAGGCACAGGGGCGTTCGGCCATGCCATGGCATCTTATGTCTGCCCTGAACTTTGTGGAGAGACCACTTGTTCAACACTAGAACTCTAGAATTGGAAACTCGTGTCCCTCGAACAGCCTCGCGCCCAGACGGCCGCGACGCCTATCGCGGATGCTGAGAACGGTCTGTTCTAGGCCATGCTAACAAGCCCTCGCGGCCAAATCCCCAGACTACGGTGACATATCACCCTCCCTTATTATACAGTACACGTGCGCTGCCTTCCCGTCAAGGGCCTACTGTAACGGTTAGCTTAAAAATAAGGCCAAGGCTGTTATGATAGGAGGCATATCTGTTGCACTAATTACACACACCTGGCTTTCCGTTTTGTATCACCAACGAATCGGGGCATTGAGTTATTCAAGGCCAAATCAACTCTGTCGAACAGGACGAAGAAGCGCCGAAATGCATAACCGGAATCTAGAGCACAGTGAATAAGCGTCTTGGCCGTCAACAAAAAAGCCCTCGAACGATAATGGTGAACGCAACCTACGTCATGTACCCCATTCCGCACGTCCTGGTCTCGGTAGTGCTGTGTCTAGAACTTCCAGCCTGCCAGTCTCGACTCTTCGAAATGCGATGCCATGTCAAAGTCAACCGGGGCCAGCCAGGTTGTTGCAGGGGTTAGGAAGGGTTTCTTCATGCTGGATCAAGATGAACGGTTACATTTTATTGCACTGCCACCACATGTCGTCTGAGGGCGGTTCCTCTCTGATATTTGGATGTGCAGTCATTTTTATTATTTTTTTGGGACGATCAAGAAGCCACTTTGAGGGATGAAAGTCAACATGGAGCTTCATCAACAACAACAACAACGACGACAACTGAGCAAGAAACTCAACCTTGTCAAACTTCAGTCTCACCACTCGAGCATCAACATCTCCCGAGCCCAACATGCAACCACCAAAATCTGACGCAAACATCACGCACCTCAAACTACAAACGTCCCATCCCGCACCACCAACACGGCGGTCTAGTCCAGTCCAATCCAAGCCTCCCCGACCGTTAATGTCACCCAAAACCACAAGGCGCACCCCCCCTTTTCTCCCCCTTCTGTACGACAACGGGCTCTGCCCAAAACTACCGGTGAAAAACTCCCGAATCACCCACCAGAAAAGAGGACAGCGGTCTTTGTTTTGGCGGGCTGCGTGTCGTGTTGCACGAAAATCCGCCTGTCGAAACATCCTCCCAACCCCACCCATCGAGACGGTCCAGAACTCTATGGACCTGCACCTCCCTGTGCCACACCTGGACAACCCTGCGACAGGTAAAGAGCTTGACTGGGTATATCTTTGTCGCTGTCCCTCTGTTCAAGCGATTTCCGGGTCTTCCGTCTCTGCAACCGCGCATTGATCCTGTCCGTCAGCTGCTGTCGCCCTCATCAATCTTCTTGATATATCTACCCAACTACACAGCCGTCAGTCGAACAAAGTTTCATCAAGTCTGGATGATACGACCTTCACACAACAACTCATTGGAACCTTGGAACCCATGTTATCTTCAGAAGTGTGGGGCTAGCAGAAAGCCCTCAATGATGATGATATTATACGCAGGTATCAAAACAGTTTCGTCAGGCATGCAATCCGAAAAATCGATCCATATACGCGCCTTTAGATACTCGCAGTCGGGGAATCACATCATCCCCACTGCTGGAAGTCCCAGTTTACATCTCTTCGCCGGATGCCTTCGTTCGTCATGAACCGAATCAAGACAGTCTCCCACCCGAATCATATATGCGACAAACAACCCTCCCGCATGAGACCAGACACGTCGGCCCTCGACCATCATGGTCCGCGCCGTTGCGCCTCGAACGCCGTACTCCGCATGATGTAGTCCAACCGCTTACATCGAACAAGACCAAAGGACGCAACCTATTCCAATATCTCAGACGTAGGTGCGCTGTCGCTTTTCTGGTGGACTTTGGCCATCCATGCGCCCTTGGCTCGGCTGGCTCTGTGAAATGCCAGCTGGAAAGTTGGCACGAGTTGCGCTGGTCGGTGTCAAGCCGTATTGCGTTGCCCCATTCACCATACCGTATCCCTGCTCCATTCCCGTGCCCATGGGCGATGCTTGTGGCATCTGGCCCGGCGACCAAGTTGAACCGGTTGCAGGCGGCGTGGGAGTGGTCTCAAACTTGAACGTCGTTCCTCCAGGTGTGGTCAGGTTGCTGGGAGGGTTCATATAGCCCGATCCGCCTACTACATACCCCGAGCCGGATTCTTGTTGAGTTGAAGGATCGTAATTCTTGAGGAGATAGCTCAAGTGGTTCTCGACGATCTTCTGCATCCCGCTCTTGGTGAACGGCTTGGCTAGAACCCCGTTCATGCCTATCCACAAGATTAGCTTCCGCCCTTAAGCGCCCCCGCTTCGACTAGTGCTTACCGTGCTCAAAGTAGCAGTGGACCTCGTCGGATCGGATGTTTGAGGTCATGGCAACGATGGGAATAGCGGGACAGTCCTGTCGAATATACATGGTGGTTGAAACACCATCCAGCCTGGGCATGATAATGTCCATGAAAATCATATCAAAGTGGTCGCGGCCAACACTCGTGATCCGACTGTAAGCATCGGCTCCGTTTTGCTAATTCAACAGTCAGTCAAGGTCGGCGAGCGAGGGTATATACTAGGGCCAATGTCACGTACAGCATGTTCGACTTCACATCCCATCGACTTGAGAAACTTGATACCGATCTTGGCGCAAGTTGGGTCGTCTTCCACGAGGAGGATCCTAGGCTTCCTCGATGCCCACATCAAGGCTGAGTTGCTAGATGAGTTGGAGCTCGTTTGGGACTGAGTGTTGATGGGCTGAGGAGCGGGCAGTTCCTGCATATTTCCACTCGTGTCGTTGGGGATGGCGTAGGGAATCTTGTGGATGTGATCTGAGTGGAACGGATCAATACCCACCGTCTGACCAACAGGATAGACAGGGTAACGGTTGATGTCGTTCATCGGGTCATGCATCATGGGCATCGACGCCGGCGGGATTACGACCGCCGAGTCGGGAGGAGATCCATAGACGCCTTGGAGACGCTCGAGCTCGCGGTCGGCAATCTGATCTGGCGTGACGCTAGAGAGAAGCTCGCGTGCTCGTCTCAATTCAGGCGCCGAGTCATCTCCACCATCCAACGGTGAGGCCCCGACGTTGAGGTGCATCGACTGCTGCTGGTGGCGGTTTCCAGAGGTGGAGAGGAAGTTAAGCATCTCATACTGAGATTGCTTCTGGGCGTTGAGCATCTTCTGCAGTGTCAATACCTCATTGACGAGGAGCCTGTTGGTCTGTGACACTTCAGTGAAGAGTTCTTGAAGCTGCTGGACTTGTTGCTGGGTGGCTGTGAGTTGCTCAGTCATAACACTGATATGGTGGCTGGTCGTAAAATCCTCTGTCGCCTGAGTTCTCCTAGGCGCCGGTGCTTTTCGCCGAATGTTATCCAGATCATCCTTACTGCCAACTCTGAAATTAGGGTGCTTGAACTCCAGTGTCTTCGCGTGGGTTAGCATATCAACAGCGTTCTTGAGGTATGTAGGTAGTAGCTTCACTCACATTGGCGCCGTTAGCAGCTGAGCCACTATCATTCGTTTGCCTGACTTTGTGAAAATCATATTTGTTCAGCTGTCGGACGAAGCTAGCCATATTACTGTGCTTGAAGTGCTTGGGAAGGATAGATCGTGTGAATTTTTCGTTCTATGTACCATTAGCACCTTATCGACCTTGTCAAAGAGGGATCATCTGTATGTAACATACCTCTACAACCACGAAAGTATCGCCGTCTTTGCCCCATCTGGCGACATCTTGGTGCGCAGGGTCCTCGAGCATTCTTAGAGGTGGTTAGTATTTCTTATACAGAGAGGCTCGAGCTGGCAACGAGATCATACCGATACAGCTTGCGGACCTGGGAAAAGGAGTGTTAGTAGAGGTCTAATTGAGCTCGTCGCTATGCCCGCCGACTCACAAATTCGCTGGCATTGCTGCCGCCAACCCCGGGGGTTGGGGTTGCATCTCCGCCAGACATGGTATGGATGAGATGGGGATTGTGGGCGATCGCGCGCGAGGTATGGTCTCGTTGTCGACGGTTGGAATAAGAGTCGCTGAGGCACGTAACCGATGGGAGAGCCGTTTAGCCGAGCCGAGTCGAGTCGCAGTGCGTCGCAATCCAATCGAGGGTAGGGAGAAGTCGAGATAAGGCAGTGCTCGCAAGCTGGAGAATGCGATGGATGACGGAGATACGCTAGAGGCGGAGCGGTGATGGGCGATGCAAGGACCGGTGACGAAGATCGAGGATTAAGATTGAGGGTCGGGACGACGGGGACGCGCGCTGGTGCGAGGGCCAAGTGTAGCAGGCTTGTAGAGTGGCGAAGCTCTGCAGAGGTGAGGCGCCTAGTGTGAGGCACGTCTCTCGAGGGGTCGACGTTGCGATACAAGAGGGCCGTCGCAATTGAGGAGCGAGGGCGGGAGACGGAAGATGGGGGATCGAGAACAAGAACTGGGGACAGGCCCTGAGTTGTATCTCTGCGGATCAAAGTTGGGCGTGGGTGTGGGCACAGGCGTGAGTGGAACAGCGTGAGCCGGTTCTGGGATTGCGCTGGGCTGGGGGTTGTTGTGACCTGTCTCCTCGCCTTGCTGGGTGGGCACAGCACAGTACTGTACTTCGTACAGCCCCTTTGGTGGTGGACAAAAAGAAGACCCCAGGTCGATGAGATGAGAGGTGTCTCTCATTCCCAGCAGCACTAGGATGAGGTTGGTCTAGGACGAAACAAGACCTCTGGGACACACTGGACAGCATACGTGCTTTTGTCACATAATAGTCTGTGCCTGATATCAACCTCTGCAACATGGTTGAATCCCAAGAGCTCCAACAGGCCGTGACCGTGGGATGCTTTGTCTCTTCCGGTTGCTTTTTGTCAACCTACCTGTTCCCCCTCAAGCAGATGCTCAGCAGAGCAGCAGGCCAGGGCCTAGGAGCAGATTTGGCACCTCCCATTCCCACTTCGGCTGGCAGGGGGGCATGTGCTGTGAACAAGGCGAGGCGCATAGGACGCCCAGCGGAGCGGCAGCAAAGGAGAAAAAAGCTTGAGTCGGAGGGGCCCCTGCCAGGGGAGGTTTAGCGTCGAGCAGCATCGCGGTGGGAATGGAGCACTATTGCGCGAACAAGTTTGGCGGCCGTCGGTGGGGTGTCGCCTTGACGGGGCCATATCCATACTTTTTGTCCATCGAGCGCTGGCTATCGTTCGTGGTTGGCTGGTCACACTGAAGATCGCCCCGGACTCAACTGTGTGGCGTGGGCCATCGCGCACCGTAGCCACTGGGGTACCTGGCTTCTGCTTAGACATCATTAGTTTATGAAGACCTTCAGTTGTTGAGATATCCGCTATTGTCCTGGTCTCGGCGCCACGTTGATCGTTTTTGCGCAATAGACAGGGCAGCCGCTGTCCATCGTCTTCAGCTACAAGCCTCGGGTCACACGGCGTAGCCGTGAATGCGACGCATCCGCAAAAATTGTCCTTGTCCCTGCTCTCTGCCGTCCTTGTCCTCGTCTTCGTCCGTCAGCGCCTTGATCCATCCCCGGTTGCTTCCGGCTCACACATCAATTCCGGGAGCAGACATTTTCTGCCTGGTCTCACCTTGTCGAGGACTACTCTGTTCGTCCAATCGCCCATGTAAGGACAACGCAGTAGCACATAACGCCCTGATACAGGCCCTACTTAGCATTTGAGTCTGTGACCCGCGTGCAGAAGCTATGCAAAGCCCAAAGACTCAAGACATTTGAAGCCATGCCATGCCATGCTGCGCCATGCAGGGAGGTCGATGTGGACTGTAGCGGGCCGTCAAGGCTCCCGAAAAACCTGGCACAGGCGTCTCTCAAATCAGCCCGGGGTTGATGCGAAGGCTGTCGTCCTTTTGGACCCTTTAGAGCGCTGGGCCACTCTTCAGGTCATGGAGCCACGTTCCTGGCTGCGAATCCAATCATTCCGAGGAATGCTGGCCAATTTCCCGCCTCAATCGACGCGGGATGCATGTCGCAACCCGTGATTAAGTTCCAGACCCGGTTGTTTGGGTCATTGGGCCCTTCCGCGGGCTATCGACGTTAACTCGAGTCACTAAAGACATGAATCCAACGTTGGGTAGTATCGGTCGTGAGAGACACTGGGTTCGTCGTCCAGATTTAGCACAATCGTTCGGGGTTCCGGTTCCCCATCAGACAGTAGCATCCCGCAAATGAGGGAACCATCTCTTGCTTTTTCACGGGCGCATGGCTTTCCCACAGACGGTCTGAGTTTCGCAGAGCTGCCCAGCGGTGAGACTCCCGTATGTCAGGGTCAAATCAAGGGTCCATTCCTAGAAGGCGGGCTATTGATTTGGTCTCGAGCGACGATGTGCCGAGCTGCATCAATCATCCGAAGGATAGAAATCATGTGAGACGCGGACTCACTGAAGCGTCGGGAAGGCCCATCAATCGGGAAAAGACACCATGCTGGCCTAGCACAAGTCGCCGAATTTTCAACGATGAACCTTACGTTGGTTCGGCGCTAGAAGAATACGAAAGCAACGGCCGTCTGGACCTGGACTAATAAAACCCTGTTGAGAAAATGGATCTCTTGCCAATGATAGACAGACAGCTCCTATTGCAGCTTCTGTTGAAACATGCAGTCAAGGGTTGAGCTGATGGTCCACTGCCGACTGTGTTTGGAATGAACGAGTGCCATGCTGGGAACAGGCAGGCAGGCAGGCGGGCGGGCTCTCAGATCTCACGCTGCGGATCTAACCGGGAGAGTGATCGACCAAGCTGTGCCAGCATCTAGGGGAGCAATCTGGTGCGCGGGAGCGGGCTAGGCAAGGGGTGTGGCTTTGTGGTTGCAAGCCTAGAACCGCGAGCAAGATCGTCGCCTCGACGCATGCCACCCGACGGCCGGGGCATAACTCGCTAGATGGGCGCTGTGACTGGGTGCGAGAATCAATGGCGTGCCGTAGTACCTGGCATGGGCTTTTAGAACATGTTTAGAAGCTTCTTGTCGTAAAAGAGCACAGCGGATGTTGAAGAAGAGGAAGAAGAGTCTTGTCGGACCAGGGCCGTTGGTAGGGAGGGACTGACCATGGAACGCAAGAACGAGAAAGGAAGGAGTGAAGTACAGTGTGGCAAGGGAAGAGCACGCGCCGCTTTACTCCAATACCGCACTGTATTTTAGACCACATAGGGGGCTTTTTGTCAACTACGGTGAAGCCGTCAATTCGGTCGCAATAAGAAAAGAAAGTGTTCAAGAAATGTATAGAACATCTACAATGTCTCTACGTTGCTGTCTCTTGCGTGTATGGGAGGCTAAAGCTGGAAACGACCTGAATCTCCAACTCGAACTTGAACAACCAGTCAGAGGCGAAGCATGGTCAGGGAGGCCAGAAAATCTACGACTGAGACATGTGATAAGGTGGAAAAACAAAGGAAACAAAGAAATGAGAAGCAGATCCGCGGCAGGCCACGCAATCATGAATCGCCATGAGACCACCATCTGCATCTCCAAGCAACAAACTGTCGGCACGCTTGGTCTCATCACCAGCAGCGGCCTATAAAGACCCATCACAATGCGGGACGTTCATGTCTCAGAATCCTCGTCGGGGGACCGGAGCCTCGACAGGGTTGACAAATGCCTGGTTAAAGGTCAGACAATTCCAGCTCTCATCAGAGACCATTGTCCCGTCTCCCCTCTTTACATGGAGCTTGAGAGCCGTCTCCCAGAAACGACACCTCAAAAGTAAGCATCCGAAACTCGTCGGACCTGCCGACCAACGCCAATCACGACAAGTCCCCCCAGTCAGGCTCAGCCGCCTGGCTCCACGTCTTGTACCCGGTTCGAGAAGCCCTATCGTGCCTGAAGAGCGTGCATAACCGTCTATCCGTCTGTCTTGTCAATTCCTCGGCTGCCACGAGGCTCCGGTGCGGAAAGGATGGCTTCACTCGAACGCCATGTCGGCGTCAACTGTCAGCTGGCTACACGCGAGTTTATTCACATCTTGCACCAATAATAGTAGCCCGATCGGCGCATGGCCAAGCACCTCATCGAGCTTTCTCGGAATACATGGCCTGAACCGGCAATGAGACAGAGCTGAGGACCCAGCGGCAGGTATTGGGCATGTTCAGTCGCGACGAGATAGATGCCTGGCGGTGAGAGTAGAGTTTGCCGCGTAGAAATGATGACCTGATTGTGCCTGAGAGCAAGTAAATTGGCAAGTCTTTGGAATGCTCACCAAAGTCTATCGGCGCTCATCGTTGAAGGGCATATGCCACGGCAACAACCCGCTGGACAGGGCTGAGAGCCTCGGACTGTATAAACGCAGCCACCTTTTGCACTGTATTCTGCTTACCTCAGCATGCACCCCGCCTACACCGAAGAGCAGGTGAGCTCACCTCGGTGAAGAATTTCCCCGTGTGCGAGCAAGCCGTTAGGCAATTGAGTCATCGGAATTTTGGCCTGCCCCACGTCGAGCTTCTTCAACGTCCTCACAAACAACCCACGCCCAACTCACTCTCCAGAAAAACAGCGCGCACCCGACTCCGACAACATGTCGCACAAGGGAAATAGCGGCAAGGGTAAAAAGTCCGCCAAGTCAGGCGGCGCCGAGAGCAAGAGCGAGGAGGTTCTTCAGGCGGTTGTATGTGGCATCGCGGGGCATGACTCGGGAGCGGCGCAAGCTCACAATGTGTTTACCAGATCCTCGCCGACTCCTTCCAGGACAGATATAAGCCCTTCACAACAGAGAAGCCAAGAGTGAGATATGGTGTTTGGAGTTCTCCTCTGCGCGCCCATGCTAACGCCGCCTTGTGCAGTGTCTGCTTCCGCTCGCCAACACCCCTCTAATCGAATATACCCTCGAGTTTCTCGCCATGAATGGCGTCAACGAAGTATACATCTACTGTGGTGCCCACACCGACCAGGTCGAAGACTATGTCAGCCGATCTAGGTGGTCGACTGCCGCACGAACGTGCCCCTTCTCAGTCCTTCAATTCGTCCGAGTCTCCGATGCGCGATCAGTTGGTGATGTCCTCCGTGACATGGACAAGCGATCACTTGTCGACGGCGACTTTATCTTGGTGCACGGCGATCTTGTATCTAACATCATGTTGGATGGTGCTCTAGCTGCGCATCGCAAGCGAAGGGAAACAAGTGCAGCCAACATCATGACCATGGTCTTGCGAAGCGGGGGACAGGAGGAACACCGAACAAAAACAAACGGCATCACCCCCATATTTGTGATCGATACTAAGACGCAGCGCTGCCTCCACTACGATGAAATGAACCCCTTAACGAGCGACCGGTATATGGCTCTAGACCCTGCAGTAGTTGATGAGTTGTCGACTGAATTCGAGATCCGATCCGACCTCATCGATGCGCAGATCGACATCTGCACACCTGAAGTGCTCGCATTGTGGTCGGAAAGTTTCGACTACGAGCTCGCCCGAAAGAACTTCCTCCACGGCGTACTCAAGGATTGGGAACTGAACGGCAAGATGATCTATGCCGAGATCTTTGAAGATGGATACGCGGCGCGAGCGAGCAACCTTCAACTATACGAAGCTATCAGCCGAGATGTTCTGGACCGCTGGACGTACCCTTTCATCCCAGAGTGCAATGTGGTTCCAAAGCAAACCTATGAGCGCCACCTCAACGGTGTGGTGGCAGAACACGGGGCCTTTTATGCGAACGACGCCAAGATCTCGAATTCGATTATTGGGCGGGACAGCAACATTGGCTCGGGAAGCAAGATTTCAAACAGCATCATCGGCAGGGACTGTAAGATTGGCGCTAACGTGATCTTGGAGGACTGCTTCATCTGGAATGATGCTACGGTTGAGGACGGCGCGAGGATATCCCGGTCAATCGTCGGAGACGCTGTTACCGTCGGGAAGAACTCGACGATCCCCGCCGGCAGCTTGATCTCCTTTGGAGTTCAAGTCGGTGACGATGTCGCCCTACCCCAGAGCGCTGTCATCTCCTGCGTGGACTCTAGTGGCAACCCCGTAACTCCAGATACCAAGTTGCTCGGTTCCAACACCAACGCCTCCCCCTTTAAGGATCCCGAGGACGAGGAGCTCGACGATGAAGACCCAGCGCTGCTCCAAAAGTCCCTCCTCTACTCGCTTGCCGAGTTCAACATCTCCACCTCATCCATTTCCACTCTCTCCTCCGAAATCTCTGAAGACAGCCTCGACCAAGGCCATCTCTCGATCGGCACCTCCAATCGGTCACGTCTCTCCTCCTTTACCTCGGATGAGGCGGGCGAGAAGCTCTCGTTCCACAACGATGCTGTGCACGGCCTACTTGATGCTCTCCGTGCCGACTCGGGCGATTTCGATTCCGCCAAGCTCGAGTTCATGGGCCTGCGTCTCGCCAACGACGCCTCGGACGCTATGATGCGCCGCGCCGTGGCCACCGCTTTTGCCCGACGTGCTGTTGAGCTTCTCACTCCCGAGCACGGCGCCTTGGAACCTAGCAAAGCTGCCGGTCGGGCCATTACCGCCCGCCGCGGCGCATCCAAGTTCATCGATGAGGTGGGTATTGGCGGCGAGGAGGGGAGCAATGAGGTTGAGCAAGTCGAGTTCATCCTTGCGTTGCAAAAGGCTCTCACGCACTCACACGGGGCCGAGCAAAACCGGGTTAGCATTCTTCTCTCCGCTCTCCTTCAGCAGTTATATGCCCTCGACATCCTCGAGGAAGATGGCATCCTGGGGTGGTGGCAGGATGAGCGTGCCGGTGATGGCGACAATATGGCGCCGCTGAAGGAGAAGTGTCGAGTGTTGGTTGAGTGGCTGGAGAATGCTGAGGAAGAAGACGATGAGGATGACAGCGAGGATGATGGATAGATGTATGGCTTTTTTTATCTGTCTGCAAAGATAGAGGAGTTTAAAAGAAACATGATCCAAGGCTTTTCCCAACTAGCTGTTCAATGGGGCAAGGTCCCGCTGCGTCTGCTGCTCATATCTCAGTAAGTGAAGCATGAAGACTGAGCAGCTCGGCCATCTCAAACCTTTAAAAGTGATTCATTTACGGCGTGACGGATGAATCTAAGCACCGTAGCAAACGATGATACGGGGTGATGTTGAATGGACCAGTTCACAACACACGCCATTCTCCGTCCGAGTCTTTCGTTAGATACGACACAATCACAAGTTTTTACGAGTGCGTGCAGTGTACTATCATGATTTCCACGTCGAGACCATTCTTAGGCGCCTGGCATCCGCTTCAACCCCTATTTCTTCGAGCCTCGCTCCATAATCCGGTCTTGTTTGGTGCTCCAACCTCACGTATATGTGAGTCGGGGCTCTTCGCATGCCGCTGCAAGCTAGCAATTAAGAAATGGCAAGCCAAACCAGTCTCAATAGTTAAGGTGGACGTGTTCATCTGCGAGATACTCAGACTTTCTCGATACCACCACTATAACGCGTAGTACTGAGTGGCTGACGACACAGGCATGGACTTGGAAAGGTCTGGATGTCTGCCAATGCGAGCGTATAACGTTGTTCAGCCGAGGTCAACCCATGTGTTTAGGTAGTAACCTCACAGTTAGTATCATTTGGTGGCCCTGTGTGATTCTGAACCAAAGACGCCGCCCCAAGCATTCGAGGGAGCGTCGACAACGAAGTTGGTCCTTCGGTGTGATTTCAGTATAGCTGCTCTTGGCAATAGTGCTTACTATGTCAGTAGAAGCTGGCATCGCATTGCCTTGATTCTATGAGCATGGGCTAAGCACGAGAGTGTTGACCTAACGAACGATCAGCAACAACACCTCTTACCCCTTTTTGTTTCCGTCATTATCATGGCGTAGATAGGCCAGGAAGGTCGTCATGCATAGTCTCAATGGCAAATCAATTCCGCTAGGCTTTGCAAAACTGCAAGTAGTACTCCATCACAAGCTCGACCTAAGTCACACAGAGGAGAGAACCCATCCCTCTCAACAAATCTTACTTGTTCGTCATTCTCGGCAAATCCGTGAAGCTGCAGTATCTACTCAGAATAGCAAGTCGGTTACGCGAGCCTCGTTGCGAAACTCGTATTTAGCGCAAATCTTATTGTGTGCTATAGCATCCCACTTGGAAGGCGTTCAGCTGGAGGATAGGACTCATCGTTGTGGTAGCATGGCCGTACCCTTCGTTGAGGTAGCAGACGATCCCATGCATGCGGCTGTCACCAACTCACCGCAGCCATCACCGGTCAAACCGAACCGAAATCCCCCACATGGATCGCCATTTTCGAGAAAAAAATAGCATTTCCAAAAATATTTGATCTTCATTCCTTATCTTGATCAATTCCGCTTGCCTCACCGACGACGCGCCATCGCTTGCCGGCGCTGACATTCCCGTCAGAGCAACGATCAGCCCGCCTCACCACCAGGCTCGCAGCCCTAGTGGGAGGGAACAAGATCAGGGTCAAGCCAACGTGGAGAAGGGGGGATTCTCCAAAAAGCCAATTGCACGCCATTCCCACTGAATTTGGGGCAAAAGGGATGCCAGAGGCGCATGGGTAGGACGTGCGATGATGTAGTGATCATCCAAACTGGTGCCCTCTTGGGCTTGACAGTCCCAGCCAAACTTTGGGCCCTGCGGTGTCGACGGTTTCTGGAAGAAGACCCTGAATAAGGACCCTTGAAGATCATGAGTTTTTGTCAGTTGTAGCGTTAAGATTGTCGAGATATCACTCGCTTGCTATACGAGGTGGCGAACCCAAGTTTCTGGAGAAAAGGAGGAATGTTGTTGAAGCCCTCATGTTCCCAACGATAGCGCTGTACTTCAGTATATGCCAAGGGACACAACAAGGGAGGGGTGTGGCTTCAACTGTAGCGTGCGCGACGGGACATGCACGACGAAGGTGGATGAAGCTATCACCAGCGGGCATCTCCCTTTGGGAAGAGTGGCACTCGGAATGATACTCCATTGGAGCTCCTCGAGCAGGCGTTTACCTCTGCGATAGCCAAATATGAACAAAGGGCCTGCAGGGTCCCATCCTGCTGATGTTCGAAGTCCCTTCCCCGATATCTGCCCAATTCGAGTGCTCAATTCCTGTTCTGCTGTAAAGCCCCAACAGTCTTGCGCTATGACTTATTGAATAGCATCTCAACCACTAAGCCTTGGCTAGGCTCAGAACGTCTCTTGCCCGGCAGACGTGAGATTGTATTCATGAACCACCTGCTCGAACAAAATGCGGTCCTCCGGAGTATGGCTTCAGCGGCGCCAGGGGCTCATCACAGGGGTCGCACCAAAACCCCGGCTTTACAGGGTGCGCTGAATCCTGGCAAGATTAACGCAGCGCCTATACTTCCGTAATGGGTGTTCCTGCCGGTGAATGGGTGAGAAGCAACAGGATTCGTAGTCTCATTGCTCCAGACGCGAGTGTGACAAGGCCCCGGAGAACCGCGCCGCGGGTATGGGTCGGCTATATTTGCGCTTGTATGCAGGTTTGGCCGCGAATACCCTGACTATAGCGAAGGGAGACAGCGCGTAAGTGCCGTTGTACCGTTTTCCAAGAGCTTTGGTAAAAACTTCCACCAATTGACCGGCATGCAAAGTCACTTGGGGAAGACCAAAGACTGTTGTCAGACGAATGGTTGATTGCCGATCTTTGCCATGATTGCAATTGAGCCTGGCCTTGGCGTAAATGTACTCGCATATCTTAAAAAATAAACCGTCAAAAGTCTCGAGACCAAAAGACTACACGTAAATGACGTCAAGGCCTCCAATACTTTTGCTATTCGTGATGGCGGTCCACCAACCGAGGGGATCAGCGCATGCGATGACGGAACAAGTGGTTTCAGAACGACGCCACTGTCGCGGCATATGTTGTTGATTTGCTTCAGACCGCAACTATTCAGTTTCGGAATGGGACCATTAGAGGTGGAAAGCACGTCGCTGGATAGAGGGATGCCACGTCGGCAGCCCTAGCCCTGATACGCGATCGATATTTTGTTGTGTTTTGTCCTTGTTCTGGAATAGCCCTCGTGAACCCTTGCAAGTGTTTGCTCCCAAAAAAGACAGAACCATTCCATCTCGGGCTCGAGTAGCGGAAAGGAGGGCAGCCCTCAAGGGTTTCAGCCTCGTAGATTGACTGACGTGGAAGGATCCTGGAGAGAAGCAATGACATCATCGTTTTCTTCGCGGCCGTAGTGTGGCTCGAACTTCGGCTCTCGTGATGTTGGGCCATTGTAGGGCATGCAACGCGACAAGATTGGTGCCATGTCCGCTCGGCTATTGACCAGGGTCCTCCCAGAACTGGCGGTAGGATCGTGTTGCGCGTCTGCGTGAGCCGCTCGTGAATTAAAGCTTGATCTTGAGTTTGATCCGTTGTTGACGACTTCACGGCGGCAAAGTACTCGGCAATTGTCCGTACTCTCAGATTGTGTCGAAACAATGCTCAAATGCGGCTGTCTCACGCTGGCCACCCCAAAGCTCTGCAGGTCATCACGAGCCAGTTGTCATCTGTGGGGTAGCTGAGTGACACTGCATCTGAGGATTCGATCAAGTCGACGGGTGGGCTCACAGCCCTGGATCCCGTGTGCTGCGAACCAACGGCCACAATATCAAGCCAGCTCCGTTGTCATCTCGTCAGCCATGACAAAGAAAGAAAGTTCATTTCTCAAACTGCTGCCGGCCCTCTAGCCCCAACCGATGTGATTAAGACGGTCCCTTTTAAGTAAATTGCTGTCGAGCTCTAGGAGTGAGGGGGAAGCGTTACATGGCGCGCCAAATCCGCCCGAAGCCTCGGTGGTGTTCACACCAAGATGCCTGCAGGGCCGGCAGGGCTTTCAGGTGTCGTAGGTATTGGCTCCGACGCCCAAGTGCCAGAGAATATTCTAGGCGCGGGAATAGGCGAGTGCAGAAAGACTGGGTGTAAATGCATCTGAGCAGCCCCATCAGGAAGAAGACGATCAAAGGCGTTGGGCAGTGCAGCATAATGATGTCCAGCAAGCAGCTAGACTTTTCCAACTCGCCAACCCTAGCAGTGACGTAAATAAGGTGTAAGTCAACCTCCGGTTCGGGACTGAAGGACCTGCCGAACATCGTCGAGTCCGAGAAGAGCTTTCCCGCCAGAGCCTGAGGTTGAGCTTGGACCCAGGGCCAGACATTCATCGGCGATAGTAATAGAAAGTCTGTCCCTTGGCTTAATGCATACTCCCCGCTGAAGGGAGACCATCTTCCGCACAAGCCTCTCAGCGGCACGGCGCTGCATCCGTCCGTCATACACCCCAAGCTGAACATGCAATTCTCTTATGCCATGGGGTACTTGACCGGGATCAGGATTACCCCCCGAGATGGTTGTAGATGGGGCCTGGCAGGGAGGCCCCGGTAAAAGGCAGCTCCATCACCGCTCCCAAGCAGAAACTCGGCATAGACACTTAGCTTGTCTAAAACAAGAGGATCCCAAGTAGGCGATACCAATTGGAAGACCGCAAGCTTTGCTCAGAAATACCATCACTGGAGAGCCGCCGCGAGTCGGTAGGAGAGGCCGGGTCGAGAGGAGCTAGTGTGTCGGTGCGACTGGAGGGTACCTGCATGAGAGCTGTTAACAATTGGAAACAATCGTTGCGTTTCTTGACACGTACTGTTTCTGCAGCCAATCTGAAGCTTTTCAGATTTGTTTCGAGTCTCAGCCGTGCTGAAATGACATGGTTATCTCCAACACACTTGGCAACCCTATGCTTGAGTTGTTTGAAGGGACTCTAATCCGATATCCAGCGCGCAACACGAGGATCGATACGGCGTTTAGCACAGATCGAAGCGGCTCGTTCTGTGCTGGAAAAGTTAATCAGTTTGGTATAAGCCGCAGCGGTTCAGGCCCGAATGGAGTTGATTATCCGGGGCAAGGTGCCATCGAAGGGCATGAGTGTATTCGAAGATGTGGAAATTGGCCACCAGCAAAAGAAGAACAATGATAGCCGTCCATGACGGACAGGCGTAACCACAATGACGAAGACTTGATGATTGAAGGGAAAAGTTTCATATCAGTGACAGCTCTTGCAGCCTTCATTCCAAAAGGCACAAGAACACAGCTGGAAGGGGCGACAAGCCACGCAATACCAGCCACGCGTTGAGCCACATGTTCCGCCACAGCAAGCCACTGTCACCATTGCTTGAAGTGATCAGCGCCATGACAATGTCGCCATAATATTCGATGCAGCAAATCAACGGTCCGGATGGGGGAGCGTTGGGCATCATGATTAGAGTTTTGTGATCCTCCCGAGGCCTAGATCCGACGTGTGGCTTCGTCATCAAATCGCCGCCCCAGCGTGAGGCGGTGTCTGGAGCCACACAGCACAAGCACACCTAGGGACGGGCAGATGACAGGCTCACGGAAAGAACATCAACATCCGCAAGGGAGCTCGCATAGAAAGCGCCCATATATCGATACATACAGTGATAGTCAATCGGGCGCGGGTAATAAAGATCCCTGGCTGAAAATGGCGGCAAAAGCCCAGCGCAGAACAACGCCAATAGTGACAGATGACGGGCCTCGGCGACCCTTCCAATGCAGTACATGGCTCTCGCGAAGCGCATTCCCAACGTTGCTAGTCCAAGCTGAATCGGGACAAGCGGTGTTGGAGAAATGGTTCGATTGTGACGGTTGAGGTCTCTTGTTATTGAGATTCAGGCAGTTCGGCAGCGGCATGGGTATGTACAAGCGCGCTCCGCTCCGCACGAGCGAAAGTACCTACGTCCTTTGATTTGATGGGTGTCATTGGCGGTTGATGAAGCTTCTAGCACAGCCACAGACGACTTCAGGCTGAGAATGTCACCTTTGATGGTTTGCCATGACAGAAAACAGTCCTCCCTTCCAGCGGGTAGACAAAGCCCACCCAAGGGTCAAAGATCTCGCCATCGGCCATGGGATGCCATGGTGAATGACAGCCCTGGTCAGGTGGCTGGCCCCAAAGGGGAAGGCCTAGAGGCAGAGGTCATTTTTCGGTCGGCGGGTGCAGATGAGAGGGACGGGTGCGTTCCCATCCGTCATGCCGCCGGTGACCAATGCCAAAACGGATGCCATGCTGATGCTCATGCCGATGCTGATGCTTCTGATCCCATCGTGCGCACTCACTGAACGGGACGAGACCGGACCAATGAGAGGCCGAGATCGCGGAGGTAGCAGGGGAGGGCCAACCTCGACAGATAGCGGTAGAGGCAGCACAGCGCATAGCACCAGCGCAGCACACGGCGGCGGGAAGCGGGAGACGAGGCATTCATCACGCTGTTTGATAATGGGCAAGGGATCTCCATCTTTTTTCTTTCCTTTCTTCTCATCTGCCCCTTTCGGCCAGCTGTCATTGGTCCTACCTCGTTAATTTATTGCTGGCATATATAGTCTTGTCAGTGAGGAGCCAGTGCAGTCAGGGCAGCCAGTCGGCCGCAACGCTTGAAAAGTCTCAAACAATGGCTCAATCCCCGGCCCCCGAAGGCCCAGCAGGCACCTAGCGATGCAACTGTCGATGAGGGGTGATTTTGGGCTGGGCAGCCGATTGCCAGAGAGGAGCTTTGGCTGAAGAGCCGATGACCGTGTAAAGATCCGATCCAGCTAGTGACTTGCTGTGGGTTCGGGGCCTCCACATCCCACGACGCTGGCGTTCCTGCGTAAGGGTTACCGCTGTTGTATCCGGAGCCAGGGCCACTGCTTTTGGGAGAACAGCAGTCAAGGGCCCGCCCGGGGAAAGGACGGGAGTTTTTTTCTGGGGGTGATTCTTAAGGTTGGGCGAGGGCGAGGGCGTGACAAGGTGTGGCTCAGTCCTCTTTTCACTGTCTCTCATTGACGTTAGAGCTGGAGCCACTCTTGCGAGCACCTGGCGTCCTATTCTACCTTCAACTCAAATTTGGTTCCGTCCACTGAAAGACACCGGACTCTCAACGTCCGTGACGCTATTTCTCATTTGCCCATGCGCTGGCCCATACCCCATGTCACAAGCCACACAAGCCACATGCCTCCGGCGACGGTTCGAACAGGAGCAGGGAGAATGGAGAGATTGAGAAGGGGCGTCGCCATAACCGCGGGAGGCGAAAATGGACCATGGCCGTTTGTCCCGCACTAACAATTTTGATATCAATGAGCCTCCTCTTCTACTTTCTCCTTCCGCCTCTCTCCCCACCCCGCCGCTGACCCTTGACCCTGGCCTGGCTGGTGCGAAGACTGCTAGGGCCAGGGTCCCCCCTTGCGGGTTTGCCTCCATCATTATGACCCCACAGGCTCCCGAGAATCGCTGGGATCAGTGGGATGGGATGGGATGGGATGGGATGGATGCATGTCCTTCTGACGGTGCGTGCAGTGGTGAGCGACAAAACAGTCCATCAGCCTGAGAGGGTTACTTCAATGAGCGAGCCCCCCTCGGGAGTGGCAGCAATAGTCTGTATTGACGGGAAACGTTTAAAATCACGCCTCAGCTCAGACCTCCCGGCCCTCGATATTGCACGGGGTATCGCTGCAATACAAAGCCACAAACGACACGGCATTATTTCGCACGAGCCGACGACAGAGCCATTTCATCCATCGTCCTTGGGCGGCATCCCGGCACTGCGGGCAAGCTATTATCGCCCCCGATTCCCTCCTCCACCTTGGGAGGGACACAGTCGACCTGGGCTTGGGTACCTCTACCTCTCTTGACCTGCACAACACACAACCGTCGCCGTCGCTAGGACCTCTTGGACGAATTCCCCGTCTCCAACGTCTTTTCTCGGACTGGGTGTTCTCACGTACCCCCTCGCATCCAACTCCCAGCGGCAACAGGCGGCACGAAATAGTAACAGCGGCAACAATAGCCTTTGCCCTTCAGCTCTAAAACAACAAACATCCAGCTCGGCATCAACTTAGGGATCATCGCGTCGCGTCGCATCGACATCGACATCGCACCACTCCCCGGCGTCTGGCACAAAGCACAAACCGTGCGGCACAGGCACTCGCTCTTCTCTGCGTACACGCCACCCTCGACTCTAGCCCTCACCCTCATCCCCATCCACTTCATCCACTCGATCCACGACACCGCCTCGGCGCCCCGGGCTTGGGACTTGGGTACGAGGTACTTGTCCTTCAAAGTCAGATCCTTGTTCTCCGTCGAGTCTGTTCGCCCTCCTCCTTCGGCGGGACTGACGACAGGTCCCCACCACTCCTCCAATATACCCTTACCTCCTTCTAGCTTACCTGACCCTTCCAATTACTACCTACACCACCTGCTAGCATATCCCACGACTTCACGCACCTCTTTTCGTTTTTTATTTTACCCTCTGCCTCGCAAGACTCTGTCGCCGTCTGTCACCACTCGCTCAGAACAGTTGGCCTATCTGTTGAACCTCCTTCGCCGTTACAACGCGTCCAACGGCTCTCCACGAATAGCTCTCCCTGACCTCTAAACTTCGGTCCAGCGACGCCAGCCCATAGTCCTCCACCCGCCTATACAACTCTAGAGCCCGCACTTTTTGCAATCAATGAACAGCACCGGCGACTGACCCGGACATATCTCTTCGACTTGTGCGCATATAAGTGATCATCGCAAGAACCGGCGATATCACCCAACATCCCAAACAGAAGCCGTCCTTCTCTTCGCCGCGCTGACAACAATCGGGCATCGCTGCTGTCTTGGGACGGCCTGGCCACGCCCACCTCAACATGTTCCGACAAAGGTACGCAGTTCAGCGTTGTCCTAGGCTCGCGCGCCTCTGCGATTGCTCGGCGCAGCCTCGGCGGCCCTTGCAACTCACATACCACCGTCTCCGTCACCAAGCGCCATGCTAACATGCCGTTTCTGTACAGAACGAGCTCCCAGAAGCCGGGGGATGAGCTGCTAGCCAACTTCCGACAGCAGTTCCCTGAAGTTGCAGCAGTCAGCACTTCATCCACCGCGCCAGTCATTTCGCAGACTGCTTCTGCCGATAATACTATTGCTCCCGTTGCGCCGCTGGCTGAAAGGTATGTCATGTGTCCCGCGACTATATATCGCAATCGGGATATTGGCGGGGCCAACATCCCTCGCGCAGCGTCGCAACTCAAAATCGAGTTAAAACCCCATGGCTCGTGTGCTAATCGGAATTTCTCTGTTAGAAGCCAGGGTATTGGTCAAGATGTATTTCGCGATCAAGACCCAACTCCCAGGGCGACAAACGATCCTTGGAGATTTACTCCCTCACTACTAGATCCCAACTCCATGTCCTTTGCCAGCTTCGCGAATGCGCCCCCGGGCTATTACACGCCCACACCCGGAGGCACCAATACTCTCTTCCACCCTCAAGCTGGCGATTTGCATACCCCGACAATGGGCTTGGGCATGGGTCTCAATACGCCGCTGTCTATGCCAACATCAGGGGATGTGATGCAACCTGGTCCAAGCCAAGCCGTCATCGACATGACGGGTTTTCAGGCCTTGCAACCGCATCAATTTCACCACTTCAACCCGTTTATTCAAGCACCACCACCTCAACCCGCCTTTGCGCCGTCGACCTTTGTCCATCAAGATACTGGCTACGAGACTATGGATCAGGATGGGTCGCCGATGGACTCGGATCCTTCTCCAGAGCGCATGTCATCTATCGGGGCCACCCTTCAGAAGACCACCCCCATGATCGGACTACAGTCGCGCCAATTCTCCAGCCCAATGGCTCACCCGCTACCCCCTTCAGCGGAAAAGTTCCGATTTCACTCAACACTCAATGCGCCGACAGCTATGATCAAACAAGCCGATGAAATTCCTGTCACATACTTGAACAAGGGACAAGCGTACTCGCTCTCCGTCGCAGATACCAATGCAACCATGCCTGTTGCGCCAGGTACCAAGTATCGGACGTTTGTGCGTGTGTCATTTGAGGACGACCAGCAGCGACAGCGGCCAGGCGTATGCTGGGGCCTCTGGAAGGAAGGCAGAGGCACCAACGAAGCACATCAAAGAGGTGGGAAACTCCAGGCAGTTGAGTATGTTGAGGCAGGACAGCCGGCCGAAGGGGACGATAAGAGGACACGGGTAGAGCTTGAGTCATCCTCCTTTGATGGCTTCTGCGTTACCTGGACCCCTGGGCTCAACGGCCCCCCCGAAGTCAACATTGCGGTCCGTTTCAACTTTCTTTCTACCGATTTTAGTCACTCGAAAGGCGTGAAGGGTATTCCAGTGAGACTTTGCGCCAAGACTCACCCAATCCCTTGCGATCCTTCTCAGCCAGCAGCAGACGCCAATCCCGAGATTTGCTACTGCAAGGTAAAACTCTTCCGAGATCATGGAGCGGAAAGAAAGCTCTCCAACGACGTCGCACATGTCAAGAAATCCATCGACAAACTCAAGCAGCAGATCGCCCAAGCCGAGAGCGGGTTGAAGGATTTTGGCAAGCGGAAACGCTCAAGCGGTGCTGCAAAAATAGGAGACACCCAACGACCTGGCAAGGTTCAGAAACACAAGCGAACCTGGTCCATGTCCTCGGCTAGCTCCGCTGGAGGTGGCAACGGCGGAAGAGTTTCGATGGAAGAGGATCTGCACTTCAAGCTCCAGACTCTACAGGACATGTTCACCAGTACACGGCCCGTCAGTGTCCTCTTTCTCCGTGGCGAGGAACACGATGACCCCGATTTGCATCCTGTGTCACTTCCTGGTGATGCCTCTCCTCTGACTAGATCCGACACGCGCGAGGGTCCCAACTGGCAAGCTAGAAGCGGGCGAAGTTCCGTCGCGGGTTCTATGATTTCCCCTTCGCCTAGCTCACTTTCTCTAGCGTCGCAAGCCTCTGGCATCGGCCCTGGTGGCCAATGGCAGAATTTTGACTCAGTAGCGGGGGGTGATATATCACGCAAAGGCTCGGAGCAGCCTACCAGGATCAATAAAGGCGACGATGATGGTAGCCTCAGCGGATGGATCGAGGCTTTGGGTGTTGACCCATCTTACCGACCGCCTCAGGCTCAGAGCCCAAAACCTGTCGCCTGCTTTTACATTCAGCGCCGAATGCAACCCGAACCTGGAAAGCCAGATTACCATCGAGCCATCTACCTCATGCAACGCACGCTCCAAGAGCTGAACAACAGAATTGCGGCCAAGTGGGGCCTCGACTCGTCCCAAATCCTCCGTACGATCCACTCGATTCACAACGGGCTAGAAGTCGAGATGGACGACGACGTGGTGCGAGAGCTAAAGGAGGGCCAAGACATGACTCTCGAAGTCGAAGAGGTCGGGCAGTCTGCAGCGGTAAAGCGGGAGTGGGAAATGGCAGTTGATTCCGCTGAAGAGGGTGCCCTGCCTCCCAGCGACAAAGCAACTAGCGGTTTGATTCTCCGCCTCACTTTTTAATCACTTTATTTTTTTTATTGCTTTTTCTCATCACACTTCCCTCTTGTCGTTTTGCGTTTTTGGGTTTGCAGCAAATGAACACTGGGTCTAGACTGGGGGTTGTACTGTTTTGCTTGGTTCCCTTAGCCTGTCGCCAGGTTGGGCTCACGATCACATACATACACGGGTAGGGATTGTTGGCTCTGGAGGCGTTGATGACCCGTCTTATTCTTCTTTTTTCTTTCTTAAAAATGATACCACCGGTTTTTGTCTGAGAGCACATTGTGGGAGGCGGTTGTTTGCTTTGGATTTTCGATTCTGCTTTGTTGCTGCCCTGTTGTAATACACGGGAAATGATGAGTTGGATATCATGAGTGGCATCGACGTCAAATGGGAGGAATATGGTTCAGAGCAAGGCAATATGGGATGGGCGGTGCTATCATTTACACTTTTCTCTTTTGTCTCCGCCCCTATCATTAACCATTTTCGCCCATGTGGCGGACGACACTCTCGCTCAACTCATCGACTCGAAGACCAACACGATGCAACAAACATCTTTTGAGCACGATACTAGTTTTTCATCTTGATCCCGTCGGGGAGCATGGGCACACGGGCACGCGTACATGGATGGATGGACACACCACAACACAACACAAGCGCACACCAGTCCCGAAATACACGAAAATGGGGACTCACGAAGTAATGCAGGCAAGCATGGGAGGAGGGAAGAGGATGGAGTATCTATGTTGTTCTTTGGAGACACGACATGTATTTACTCTACTACATACTATACCCCATACTTGTTGAACATCTCTAAAGGAAGACCTTCTATTTGGTTGGCATGAGTGAGGCCTCTCTACATGCAACAATGGGGAACTCGGAATACCCGTCAAGTGGTACTGGATGCGCATACTAAAGTTTGAGGAGCAGCACTGGAGATTAGCCTCGCAAACAATCTCAAGGGACATTGACCAAGTGGCGGCCCAACCTGACACTCAACGGCCGCTATTCGCTGCTCCGAGCCCTTGGCTAGTGTCGTCGAGAATGGCGCCATTGCTTGATGCCGAGGCCCCGTGACTGGGCTGTCAGGTTGCGCAGGTTCCCATGATCATCAGAGGCTATGGCAGGCCACATACGGCGGCATTGTTTACATGCAGGGCGTGGACGAATAGGCTTCGTTCGATCCCAGGCTATCTTGGGTGGCCGGTGTATCGTCCCGGCGCCTCAAGTGAGGAGGGTTCATCTGCTGCCTTCTTGTACGGTACCCGATACCAACGCAAAGGGCCAAGAGATATTAAAGGGATAAGCCCCTGGTCTGCCCAGAGGCGCCGGAGCTTTCGACCCGACGGCTTCGGGCGCCAAATATTGGCGGGAACCACAGCATAGAGGGCTGATTCCGTGACATTAAGTCAGAGGCTGCGGTCAAACGGCCAGAGATGGCATGTTTTTGGGGCAAGAGTCCAGCTACAGCGTGCGTTGCACGAACCACACACGACATGAGGCATTGGGTGCTCGCCAAGGGTCCTCTGGAGCCGTCTTCCGAGATCATCTACGCAAGTTGGAGGGCGTGGCTGACAGGCTAGAGGGCCATTCATGTCCGTACAGCACTGGTACAGTACTGATACTGGTACGCCAAGAAGCAGATGTAGAGGCCAAGTGCCGAGCTTAGCCACATGCCATGCTGTAGATTCGCTGTGGCAAGGAGGCTTGCGCGGCCCTGGGGGGGGGCTGTGGCTGTGCTGCCTCTCTTGGGTTGCATCGTGGGCGGGATGGTGATTTAACGTTGTGGCTCGTGTGCTGGCCAGGTCTGGATTGGGAAAATGAGGATCAAGGGTTGACGTCTCGTGTGGATGGGTAAGCGATGTGTTTCATGGGCAAAGGTGATTTGGGCCGTCTTGTTTTGCGATTCGCTCGTTTTGTGCGTGTTTCCAATCTGCGATGCGTTGTCTCGTCCGGGGTTCGGAAGCGCCCGTTTGTTTCTTTGGCGGTGTGCTACAGGGCTGTGGTATACTGTACTGTATCATGATGGCCCAGCAGCTTCTAGAGCGAGTTGGGTCTTGCTGTCACGCTGTTGGCTTGGCCCCGTCAAAACGACCTCTCGGCACGGAGTTGGCGGCATCGCCTAGAACGGCATCTCGAGTCTCGATCATCGCCGATCTCCCATGGCCCGGCTCATCTCATGGCATACAGCGGGCGCGGCAGCCGAGAATTCCATCCTCAGCTCTCGTCGTCTCTCAAACTCTCGGCCGGGAACGTCTCCCCGCTGCCCGAGATCACTGGCCTTTCGTCTTGTGTGCGAGGCCGGCGGCCGGCGGCTCATGTGGCGGTTCCCGATGGAGGAGGAGGGGGGCTGTCATGATCGTGTATCCGTAACCCGTCGTCACTAGCCACAGTCGAGGTTCAAGCTCGCGCCTCAGGGGACCCGGCTGATCGACGGGCACGCAATTCGACTCACCTCGCGCCCCCTCCCATTTGAGGGCCGGGCCATTGGGGCCCTCAGCTCGGCAAGGGTCGCTCAACGGCCCGGTTGGGGACACTGAGGTTCTGGACCATGTGGCATGGTGGTGTGGTTCAACTGTCGCCACGAAAAGCCGTCATGAGCCACAGGGGCAGATCTGTGGCGATATTGTGTCGAAGGAAGCATCTCCTCAATCAAACGACCCAAGGTTCGGCGACATTGACTGGCTCCAGCCTCTAATCATGATGGAACCCTTGAGGCTTTCGAGGGGGCGTGTGCTGTGGCCGTGAGGGGGATCGACAAGTCTCGAGCCACAAGTCACTCTCTATCAGCGCCTGGAACGTGCTCCATCATTGGGTGTCGTTGATCAACGCCAGGTTTGGAGGCTAGCCTGGGGGGGAGGGCGATCGTCGGCTTGTCAAGGTCCCGGCTCGGGGCTAGGAGCCCAGGCGGCGCAACTCGGGGTCTCGCAAAGGAACCGTTTGACGGTTTCCCTCGTTAGCGACACCTGAGATAGGGCTTGGGAAGGTCGCTGAGAATGAGTGGTTCTCGTTCGAACAAGTGTTGCGGGCGGAACGGCTAGTACTCGGAGCCAATCTCTCAGCAAAGGTTGGTATGAAAGGGGGTTTGATTCTTGCCGTCTGCCTGGAAGCAACAAACCCCCCCGGCCTTGCAGCTCTCCAGTTAACCGCCAATGACATCTGCGAGGGCTTCCTGTTCTGGCAACTTGAGGGCATTCAGCCACAGCAGAGTCACCCCCAGCGTCAAGGGCCCCGAGGAGACTTTGCTGAGGCTGGTGAGAGCACCCCTCTTTGCTGTGGCGGCTGGACTCTAGATGGTGAGGGTGACGCAAAGCGTCCATGTTCAGCGCTACAAGGGCATCTCTTGTTCGAAGCGAGGTGCGGGGTCTCTCTGGATAGACCGGCGTGGATATATCGAGGCTGAAATGGGGAGTGATCTGCGCCGTAGGGCGACAGCTGGACATGGGCGATCAGCTTGTGCGAAGTCGAGGTTCCCAGGTCATGGTATCCCGCCCCGATACTCCGATAAGCGACCCGTGGTTGTGGAAACTCCTGTTTCGCGTGAGGGTTTGATATGGGTTCCTGCGAGAGAAGATATCGACACCTACTCTTGTCAACAGTGAGTGTTTGACTCCCGAGACCATGACATCAGTGCCAATTTCGCTACCCTAGGACATTGCAACAGGCACGATAATCCGCCTTAGCCGCTGGAAACACCAAAGAGGATTCAACGCCGGTCCTCGGCCTCTTAGGCTCATTATTAGCTCGACTCCATCGTTCCGTCAAGTGCAGGGTCTAGGGTACAGTACTGAGTTTTGGATCGATCGACATCTCGGTGAGACATCTCGATCTATGAAACAAATATGGATTTTTTGAAGATGGTAATTTAAAATGCACACGCGTTCATAGGTCCTGGAGATTTGTAGACAGGCTGTATTGTGCTGAAACTTGTTTAACAGAGTAGTTTGAAACAAACATCTCGGCTGCAAAAGACGCAGGCCTACCACGGGTAACGAAACAAGGCGACTAGTACAACCTACCAGTTGCGGACATCAACATAATCACCGGCTTGATGCTGTTTTCCATCTCATAGATACCTAGATACAGCAACTGCTAGCTTGCAGTGACACTTGCCAAACATGCATTAGATACTCACCTGCAACGTCAAAAAGAGGCATCACCGTGTTTCACAAAGTCTCCTTTGCACCTGGTAAGAAGGTTGAGCTTGGCGGAGACTAGGTTTTTATTTCAACGAGTTATTTGATCGCGCGAGTTGTACCATGCACTTGGCTCCAGTTCCCGAGGCCTTGAAGGATTATTAAGATTGCGCCTTGGTGATCGCAAATTGAAAGGTGAAGCGTACACGACGACAAGTGTACACATCTCACAGTCATGGACCGGTTGCCAGACACCTCGGCCATCTCTGATACTCGCCGCGGTGGCTCAGTGGTAGAGCGTATCACTAGTAATGATAAGGTCCGAGGTTCGATCCCTCGTCGTGGCACTCTTTTTTTTTCTTCTTTCCTATTTAATTTTACGTCAACTATAGACTGGTGTCGATGTAAAAATGACAAGATGGATTGAGCCGCAGATGAGAATGGCCACGTGGATGTCATGATAAAGTTTGTCATACTTTCGAGGCAATCAAGATGCTTTTGTCGACAACGAGCTGGTGGAAGGAGTCTTGTTGTTGAACAAGAACAGCCAATAAGGTGGCACAATTGACCAAATGGTAGAATCGTGCCAGACAGTATGACGAACTGGTCTCAGTTGTGGTTCCTGATAGACTGTGGCAACAAGCCAACTCACTCCTCGGCAGCCTTGTCCAGCATCTCGCGTATGGTTTTCGCATACTCATGACCGTCGCCCTTTACGCCCTGCAGCACAACTGTCTTGTCGCGCGACTTGAGCCCATGCGTCAACTGGAGACTAGACTTTGGCACGCCTAGGACGGAGCTGAGGACCTGGACAACGGCCTTGTTGGCCTCGCCCTCGCGGGCCTGGGCGGCGACACACAGCTCAATTGCATCGTCGGTGACGGCGGTGACGCCCTCGCGGTTCTTGCTGGCGCCTGGCTTGACGCGAAGCTGAAGATGCAGGGAGCCCAGAGGGGACTTTTTGGAGCCAGTGACGAAGCGGACGGCGCTAGACGACGCCATGTCGAGTTGAGTGCTGGGCGACAGAGACAGAGACGCGGGCAGAAACAGAAAAGGTTGACGGCGGCCGTGCAGGAGAGAGTGTCAGGCGGGAATGCCAATCGTGAGGGGTAAGTTGACAATTACAAAAACAAGTTAATAAGGCAAGGTTGCCTTCTTCCGTCTCTCTCTGCTGGCCACTTTCGCATCTGCATAGCTACCTATCCCAGAGCCTCGTCGATTGATGCCGACTCACCCCGTAAAAGGTCGCCCTTTATCCATCGACCATCAATCAAGTCGGCCAAGCCAGCGCAGGTGCCCTCCAGTGGTGCCTCCTGCTGTCCGCCCAGGCCCCCTGGAGATGCGGCGTCTATCGCCTGTAGAAGCGCTGAAGCCTCAGGCCAGCCGTCGTACACTGCCTGGGCCCCACCGGCGCGGCTGGCCGGTTCCCATTCAGCAGCGTCGCCAGCAAACTTGGACGTCGGCATCGGCATCGGCATCGGCATCGGCATCGACATCGACATCGACATCGACATCGACATCATCATCGACCAGGGCCAGACCAGCGACAAACACGACATCGACGGCGTCTCTTCAGCCCCAGCCTCGACATCCGCCCCCCAGCTGCATGCTTGCAGCCACTGCTCGTCTTCGCAGCCTCAGCGTGTCGAGCGGGAGCCCGGGCGCCATGGCTTCGGCCTACAGCGCATACCATGGCCCTGCGGCCGCCGCGTCGCAATTCACAATCACGGCTCTGGGTCGCTGGTCCATTCTTAACCACCCCTTACCAGGTCCGTCATCGATGGAGCGAACCAAAACTCGTGCGGCTAGATGCTAACTTGTCAGCAGCCGTCGACAAGATCAAGGCTCTCCACGTCTACGATTTCGATAACACCCGTCAGTGCCCCTTTGACCAATCTACCCACCATGTATCTCTGCTGACCCGTCTCTAGTATTCAAAACCCCCCTGCCGAACCCGCAGCTCTGGAATGGACACACGATTGGACAATTATCAAATCAAGACACCTTTGTCAACGGCGGCTGGTGGCACGACAGCCGCATCCTCGCTGCCACTGGCGAAGGCATCGACGTGGAAGAGAAGCGTGCATGGGATGGGTGGTGGAACGACAAGGTCGTTGAACTTGTCAAGCTGAGCATCAAGCAGCAGGATGCCCTCTGCGTCCTACTGACCGGCCGGTCAGAGCGCGGGTTCGCCGAGCTCATCAAGAGGATGGTTACGGCCAAGGGTCTCGAATTCGACATGGTTGGCCTCAAGCCCCAGGTCAGCCCGACAAACCAGCGATTCCAAAGCACCATGCACTTCAAGCAGCTTTTCCTCGAAGCCCTGATGGAGACGTACAAGAACGCGCAGGAGATTCGGGTTTACGAGGACCGGCCAAAGCACACAAAGGGGTTCCGCGACTTCTTCGCCGAGTACAACCGCAGACAGAACGCCACGCCGACACGAGGACCATTGGTCGCAGAGGTGATTCAAGTTGCCGACACTGCAGCGACCCTCGATCCCGTGGTCGAGGCGGCCGAGATCCAGCACATGGTCAACATCCACAACGAGATGGTCTCCAAGCAGCCTGCGCATTCACGTCAGCACCAGCTCAGAATCAAAAAGACTGTATTCTTTACTGGCTACATGGTTGGCCCCGAGGACACAAAGCGGCTGATCAAGCTGGCCCACATACCCCAGAACATGCCCCAGCATGAACTCAAATACCACGGCAACAACATCCTCATCTGTCCCCGACCATGCCCTGCTAGCATCCTGGAAAAGGTGGGCGGCATGGGCAGCAAGATGAAGTTTGAGGTTACCGGCACAGGTTGCTATGAGAATAGTATCTGGGCAGCTCAACTACGACCAGTCCCTCAGCATGCCAAGTACCATACTGATAACCCTAGTTTGTTCGTTGTGTTAGCACTGAGAAAAGGGGCCAAGCCAATCGACGCCGGCAAGATCCAGACTTGGCACCCTCTGCCACCGGACAAGTCATTTGTGTTTGAGACGGTGGTTCGTGAGAAGGTCATTCTACGCATCGACCAAGACGACCCGCGAGAGGATGCATATGAGAGCTTGTTTGCCAACAAGGCATCGAAGCGGAAGCACAATGGCGATGATGAGTGGAACCAAAGAAACACACATGCCCACTACAGCGGACGCAACGAGTCGAGGGGCTACCACACGGGCGGCCGAGGGGGGCGAGGACGGGGCAATGCGAACCGAGGCCATCGCGGTAATGCCAGGGGCGGCCGTGGGGGCCGTGGTCGAGGAGGAGGTTACAACTACCGATCCCTCGATGACGTCGAACCCAAAAATCAGCAGGGCGGCTACGGACCCCAGGTTGATTATGACGATACCTTCCCGCCGCTCAGCCAAAACCAGAACCAACCCCCAGCAACAGCCCCAACAGGCCCCAGCCAAGGCCAGTTTGGTGGATGGAGTCAACAACCACCCCGAGGCCCTGCGGCGTCACAGGGCCGTCCGATGGGTGGGTACAACGCGAACAACGGCTCAGACTTGCAGAATTACTATTAGAGATAGGAGGACACGGCCTTGAGGCCATGACCATTATTAGCACCTGGACCTTGGAGAGCATCTATACTGCGGCATGTGATTCATGACCATCTGGCCAAAGAAGAGATAGAGAGATTAGCTGGAGTCTCCTTAGTTACACGATGCCCTAGCAATGGGCGAGGATTGTACAGATCTGAGAGAAACGGTCTTATTTAGACCTGGGCTTGCGAGGCGTCTGGGAAGGAAAACATGATACCTGACGGAAATTTTGAAAGAATGCTTGCTCAACTTGTACCAAGAGGGCTATATAGGGATTATTCGCTTGTTAATTCTATGAATCTCCTGATTTGACTTGGACGGAATGTGATGCCACGAACCCTTGAGGGTCTAAATCCACCAGTTTGCGATTGACTTGGAAGCATGTTTTCTGGCTGCAGCCAAACAAGCTCAAGTTTTCATGTGCTGTTGTCGTCTAGTGACTGTTTTCATCCAAACATGAGCCTCAGAAGAATAGCCATAGTAAACATACCCATCTTGACAGATGCCGACGATCCGACTAGCTGTGTGCTAGCCCCAGAAATAGTATGAGCAATATGAACTGTCGTTTCATGAGATGAGCTTATGCAATCTCGCTCTGGCGGTAATACAGACAAACTCACTATCTTGCTGTCTCACCACGAACCCCTTGGGGTATCATCACGCACGCAAGATTCAGCACCCCCCTAGTGCTATTGAAGTGGCCCAGCTGCACATACAAGTTGGCAAATAGCTGCATGATTCTTTTCACTCAATCTGGGCTTGCAAGGCAGCGTCAGCATTAAGCGCAAAAAACGGAGCGCTTGATAAATGATCCCCCCTTAGTCTAATATCGCAAGGGGCATCACGGCCTACGTCAAGCCACTAATTAGTCTGAGCAGCCAGTACAACTCGAATTACCACTTTTTTCTTCCTTCCTTTACTCTTCAAATAGCCGTTTCTTCATCCTTGGCATTTTCTCAATTTCTCAGTCCCGAAAAGCTACAATACGTAATCGTGTTGCAATGGAAGAGCAGAGCAAACCAGAGATACGTCTACATCGCAAAGGTACGCGCCAACTCTCCTTAGAAGACCCAGGAGCTAATCAAAGGGACCATGGGGATTAGACAATGCCGAGGCCTTTCAGCGCGCTCATGATATCGCCGTTCCGGCCTTCCGCTGTGACCCTCTATTCGCGTGGATATTTGTCGAAGGCGGCGATGATGACAAGCGCCAGCAGCGCCTGCGCGTCTTCCTAAAGCCCGTGGTGCGTTCCGGCCCTATCTGCGGCGGATACATCCTTGATGCGAACGACTGGAGCTCCATGATGGTCATCTCGGAACCGGGGCAAGACTATGACGGCTTGTGGACTGTGTTAAAGTGCGGTGCTATTCCCGCGACCCTGTCTGGTGGATTGAAGCCGACGCATGTGAGTATCCTGCTCTCCGCCACACATAGTCGTGGCCATTTCGAAATGTCGTGAGGGAGCTAGACGACATGAGGAATGACTTGGTGAAAGAGAATAAGAAGCTCACATAGACCGGCAGCGCCTCTTGATCCAGTATCTCAAATCAGTCGACAAGGTCAAGCTCCAAGTCCTCCCCAAGTCACGCATCCGTGACTGCTTCTACATCCTCCTTGCCGCAACAACTGAGGACCATCGCAGACAGGGTCTGCTGAGCGCCCAAACCCAGTACCTCCAGGACCAAGCGCGCAAGGTGGGCAGGCCTGTATGGCTAGAAGCGACATCGCGATACTCGATGAGCCAGTTCTTGAGGCATGGGTTCGAACTGGTGGAGGATATCAGGGTGGGAAAGGGCAAGGTGAACGCCGAAGGTAAAAAGGAACCTGGAGGTGATGGTGTCTTGATAGGCTGTATGATCTGGTGGCCTGAGGGTGTAAGGGAGACGTTTGAAGAGAAGGGGTGACACAGGCTAAGAAACTAGACGTTGGCTGTACCTGGGAGCGACACGGACACACGGTGAGTTGTGAGCCCAAGTAGGATACCATGCTGTAATGATAATGATAATAACGGATCAACAACAAGAAGCGAGGCCATCAAGCATCCGAGACTTCCGGTTAGAGTTGCATATCTATCCTCTTGTCCATCCTAGAGCGTGTGTCGGCTGAGCTGTTGACCTCTATGCAACGCGAATCTGCGAGGACTTGTCACTTGTAAAGAGACAAAACACGCCGAAAGAGTTTCTTGTACGGCATAGGTAATACGTCATGCTTCCACCGCAGCATTGCCGACTTGACCTCATCCCAATCCACAAGTGGTTCGACGCAGTGGAGTCTGAGATCTCGTCAACCCGAAACCCCAGGTTTCTCCAACTCTACTAGCCCTACGAGCAGCATTAAAGTTGACGACAGGCTCTAGGCAATTCAAGTTAGACGAATGCCCGGTGCACCAGCTAGGCCTTGGCATCGATATCCTGGGCATAGCGGGCCGAGGGCGCTGGCAACGAGCCGAGGTTGCCCTCATTCCTGGGCTCTCATATCTTGGAGCTGCTCATGAAGCCTTCCCAACGTCACATCGGCAATTGGACGACAGCTTGTCGACACTTATCGTCTGTCCTGCACGCCCTGCTATGTCATTGTAAGCCATCACTCACGCCCTGCGCCCTACCTCACGACATCAACTGCAGTCTTTGGCGTCATCACTATCGGCCGACAGCCATCCGCAAGCCACAACCACGTTGGTGAGCTAGGGTTGGTTCATCCGGCCGAAAGCGGACTTCGGCACCGACTCGGTCAAACATAGCGTGGAAGCAAGGTGCTTCTCTGCATGGCTGATCGGCGAGCCTTTGCCCGTAAGAGCACCTCAGATGACGGTGGGGCAGAGAGCGGCTGCGTCTCTGGCTGCAGCTCTCTTTTGCTCATCCAGGTCTGACAGAACACCAACATGAACCTGTCTGCTACGGGGGCAGCTGGCGTGATTTCAAAGTCAGGCACCAAAGAGGCGAATGGAGAGCTCTGGCCCGGCTTCATCAGGCTCGCGCCCCTATTCCGTCCTCTCTCCTTATCCGCAACCCTGGCTGAGCCAGGGATATCCGGTTCCGCACGTGGGGCAGGGTCTTCTAGAGCGGGATGGCATCTCTGATGCTCCCACAGGCAGACCTTGGCTTGCCCAGACACACCCACTGCAAGCTCCACATGGCGTTGATAGAGAATTTGTTGCTCTCCACTTTGCTAGGCCCAGTCTCTAAGTGATTGCTATGTCCGATGTTACGTCCGTCTGAAAAGCTGAACTGGACGATGGGTGTTCGGCATCGGTGCCGCATCGGTCGCGTAATGACTGGGAGGGTAGTAAGGGTACCCATCGTCGCTCCTGGTTAACTATCAATCCTTTCAGCTCCTAGTTTGGCCCTTGCTGTTTTGATCTGTCAAAATTCTTATCCTTCGCCACTGCTGCAAGTGCTGCAAGTTCGCCAGCTGTAGACTGCTCACTCCCCATCACCGAGAAAGGTGGCCATCCTCTCTGGTAGCATGACGACAGGTCCCCTGTGAATTTTGCCATTGTTCCATTCTGCCCAGTCGGTAGCTCAAAGGCGACAACCTCCAGCGCATCCATCTAGGAAGCATCATGACGGGTGATCTTGAAAAGGCGTCGACAGATGTCGGCGCCGAGTCTTCGTCATCGTCTTCGTCTTCAACAGCTCCGTCGCCTATCTTGGAACCTATCAAGACAGCCGACACGCGCCGCAGCCGGCCGCATAGCGCGGCCGCTCGGCCGTCGCACGATTCCGACATATTCGAGGCTTTGGAACATGCCCTGACACCGGATCTCGAGACCCAGGCAGAACGGGAGGCTCGTGAACCCATTACCTACACTCGAACTGGCACCAGCGTCATCAGTGCTGCGTCTCGGCCGCCTGATTTCAAGGTCTTCTTTGAGGAGGGCGATCCAGACAATCCAAGAAATTGGTCAAAATGGTATCGCGCCTGGATCATCGTTGCTGTCTCGTACTCCACTTGGGTCGTGGTCCTGTACAGCACATGTTACACGGCTTCGATTCCTGGCTTGGTTGAAGAGTATGGATCGACAACCACCATCACAACCCTGGGTTTGACGACATATCTCCTGGGCCTTGCGGTGGGAAGTTTGATTGTTGCACCTTTGAGTGAACTTTATGGCCGCCAGAAGGTGTACCTGGTTTGCCTCAGTATTTGGGTGTTGCTGATTCTCCCTTGTGCTCTCGCGACCTCTCTGACAGAGATCATCGTTGTGCGATTCTTTGGGTGAGTATACGGCCTCCATCAGTGCTGGCTGAACCTGCTAATGTGCAATCCAAGCGCCCTCTTCGGGGCCGCAATGATTTCCAACAGCCCTGGGACCATCGTCGACATCTCAGATCCGGAATACCTCGCCGCTGCCATGTCCATGTGGTCAATTGCACCCCTGAATGGCCCATCTACCGGGCCCATTATTGGCGGGTTTGTATATCAGCATTTGGGTTGGCGGTGGGATAACTGGATCGTGTTGATCCTCGGCGGCGCTGGAGTACTCATGATGGCGACGGTCAAGGAGACGTACCACCCTACCATCCTGAAGCAAAAGGCCGCACGCCTGCGCAAGGAAGATGACGACCCGCGGTGGTGGTGCCAGTATGACCAGAAGGTGTCCACTTGGCATCTGCTCAGAATCAACATGAGTCGACCCTTCAAGCTGGTGGCTACTGAGCCTATTCTGTGGTTCATGGACGTTTGGTAAGTGAAGTTGAGATTTGAGACAGATGATCCATTGTCTCAGTGGGTTCTTGGCGTGATGGGCAACTCTGACCAGCTGGTAGGATCTCTTTGATTTACGCCATCCTGTACCTCTGCTTCGTCGCGTATCCGATTGTGTTCGCGCAGCATCGTGGCTGGAACGCGGGCATGTCGGGATTGGCCTTTGTCGGGATTGGCGTAGGGACGATGCTCGCCATCTTCGCCGAACCCCTTCTGCGTCGATTGATCAACTCCCAGCCCCGAGATCCAGTGACTGGCAGGGTCCAACCCGAAGCCACAGCGTTGGTCATGGCTATTGGCGCTGTCCTAACACCTCTGGGTCAGCTCGTCTTTTCCTGGACATGCCTCCCCAGCAGCATCCACTGGGCCATTCCTATCGCGTTCGGTGTCCCCTTTGGCGCGGGCAATACACTCTGCTTCATCTATGGCTCCAATTATCTCGCCGGCGCGTACACCATCTATGCCGCCAGCGCCCTTGCCGGTAACGCAGTTATTCGAAGCATCGTCGGTGGTGTTCTGCCCCTGGCTGGGCCCAAGATGTACGCAGCCATGACTCCGCAATGGACTGGAACGCTTCTCGGGCTTCTCGAGGTGGCCATGATCCCAGTTCCATTTGTTTTCTGGCGATACGGCGCCAAGATCAGGGCAAAGAGTCCAGCAATCAGGGCACTGAGGGAGGAACAGGATCGCCTTGATGCCAAGAGAGCCAAGTACCAGAAGAGGTTGGAGAAGAAGTTGCAAAAAGGTGCCGAGGGCGAGAAGGAGGAGGGTGTTTCGGATGCGACTGCGGAAGGGCCGGGGCAGGAAAAGACGACAGTTAGTGTATAAGAGGGGGATCGACGAGAGTTAATAAAATGATGTGTTTTGGGAGAAAAGTTTAAGTAACAAAAGTCAGCATAGACAAGTAATGAAATGTAAAAGTTTAAAGTTAATGTCGTGTTTCTGGTTGATGAAGGGGTTCTTGCCCACATGATGTAACTATAGACCATTCGAAGGAAGGAACTGTTTGGGTAACAACTGCGAAACCAAGAATCGTAGCGCCAGTTAATTAGTGGCCAGTGCTATTAGTCCCCTACAATTCAATGGGAACTATTGTCTGTATCAATACACTACGGCGACTTGTCCTTCAATAGGTAGGCAAAAATAAAAGGTGCCGACAACAAGAAAAGTGCTCAATCCCCAGTCTAGGATTTTGTATGGGAACAGCCCCATCCGGGGGTACTGTGTACTCATAAGAGTCTCACGCTCTCATCATATGCAGCAGAGGATCTGGTGAGCACCTCAATAACTCTTGACCCGTGGAGATCAAAAATCACGGCCTCATCTGTGTAGCCATGACTATGGCTCTTAGGTTAAGCATTATTTCATACTATCATATAAGAATTCAAAGTCTTAGGTACTATACAGGAGCTACTCTGTAAAAAAAGAAAAAAAAAAAGAATAGCCCCATTCCAGGGTAGGGCATATGTTTGGCATCCAAGTTGCTTCTGGGATAGTGAACTACTGTCTGACAATGTGCCAGCTTCCACTTAGATTCGGTTCTTATGGCATCAAGCAATCAAGCTTACAGCGGGTTGAGACGTCGGCAAACCAAGGTTCCATATACCCAGCAACCACTACTTTCATCATCTCCATACATTTGCCTAGAACAACAATGTGCAAGTAGTAAGCACGCTCTAGAAAGACTACGTGGTATAAAAATAAAGCCTGCATTTGCAGGTGAGTTGTCAATTATTCTTATGGTGTATGTCCACCTCACCCGATACTGGCACCTTGACCCAAATCCCCGAAAACGGACCGACTTTTGGAATCCCCTGATATACTGATATCATGGGGACGAACACGGAGCTGGCATATCCACGCCATAAAGTTGTCCAATAAAGTACAACCAAAGATCCCGGAGAGCCACGTAGACTTTCGTCAACACCGCTTTGTACCCTATTCCCTCCAATTCTTACATGCCATGCTCACCGAGGGGAGCAATCAAAACAACATCCCTCCAGTCACCATCACGCCGTACTTAATTGTCCTTCTCCAACTGTTCGAGCTCCTTAAGCACGGACGACTTGGTGTTGATCTTCTTCAGCTGGGTATCCTCCAGCTTCTCGCCGCCGGCCCGACGCATTTCGAGGTCCTCGATGGCGCGGACCTTCTTCTGAAGACTGCGGATCTTCTTGGCATTGGGGTTCTGGCCAGCGTCGTTGGCGGGTGCTCCAGCACTGGGACCCTGGTGCTGAGACGCATGGTGTCCGTTGCTGTTTCCGCGGTGAGTGTTGCTGCGGCTTCGGCCCTGGTTGTTGCGGGACTGGCTTCGGTGGTGATTGTGGCCGCGTCGCTCAGGGCTGCGACCCTCACTGCCCGAACCAGCACCGCGATCACGAGGAGGGGGCGCCAGGCTGGCTCCACCGTTAGGCTCGCCTTGAGGACGCCCCTCTCCCTGGTTGTTCTTCTTGTTGCGCTTCTTCTTGTTCTTCGACTTGGACGAGCCCTCATCGCCCACAGGCTCAGCGCCAGGGACAGTCCTCACAACTGTGGGGGCCGACTCAGCCAAGTCGGCCCCAGGCACAGCGCGGCGCGGACGGCCAAAGCCGTTGGGGCCGACATTGGGCATGCCATTGCTCACAACGTGAGCAGCACCGCCTTCATCCTCACGCTTGAAGTGGAGGGGCGTGGCCAGACCACGGGCGCCAGGGGGACGATAAGCACCGGCTGGCTTGCTGGGGGTCTTAACCGTGCCCAGATACGTCGTGGCAGATGCATGCGGCGCGGGAATGGGGGTGAGGGGATCACCGGGAGCAATGTTCTCGGGGGCCTGGGGCCTCCAGACGACATGGTACAACTCAACCATATCCTCATTGTACATTATCCCACCGCTGACATGGTACAGCTTGACGCCGTTATCCACGCGCAGTCGCGGCGAGGTCGTGGCCGTCATTATGTAACGGCTGTCAGGGCTCCATTCGCAAACGCTAGGGTTTCCACTCTCAATGGTGGTGATCTTGCGGAAGTCCTTCTCGAGATCGTAGATATCAATCTGGCCGGCAAGGTTGCCAAAGCCGGCGACCAGAACGAAACGACCAGTCGGTGAGAAGGTGATGGTGTTTCGCGGAGCGATCGGGAAGGAGTGCGTGGCGATGGCCCGGTGATTGAAGATGGTGGCCTTGGCCGGCATGTAGCCATACACAACACCAAATTCTTTCGAGTTTGGCGACCACGAAACATCGTGGATAGGACCATCCTTGTCAAGAGTCACACGAGCATCGAAAGCACCGGTAGTGCTGAGCAGATACAGCGTGGTCTCGCCATAGTAGCTCTTGCCAGAGCGATCGACGTCAGTCTGTGCCAGCACTAGGAGGCTGGAGCCGTGCTTGTTCCACTTCAGTTGGACCTTGTCGCCCTTGAAGAAAGTCTTCTGCGAGATAGGGTTATTGAAGAGAGGAACATTGAAGACCTTGACGGCAGCCGGTTGACCCTGAAGTGTGTTAGCAACGTGCAATATCTTTGATGCGGTGTGGGTGTAGGTCAGCTCACCTTGCGTTCAGGAACAAAGACGGCAACGGCGTGGTTCTGGCTGCCGGGGGCGAGGGCGTAGTTAGCAGCCCCCTCCACTCGAAGTCTGTTCCAGACCTTGACGAGGTCGTGGCTCTCGTAGAACTGGACCTCGTTGGTGACGAGGCGAGCACAGTACTTCTCATCGGCCGTATACTGGAGATTCCAGCTTCCCTGCTGCTTCTGAACGAAGCGGCCGAGGGGCTCTTTGTCGGCGGCGGCGACGCCATCCTCTACGACTCGCCAGACCTTGAGGTTCTTTGTGGCATCACCATTCTCGTCCTTGCCAGGGCGCTCGAAGGTAATGACAAAGGTACCACGAGGGGAGAAGCCGAGCTCGTAGACGTTGAGGATCGGCAGGGAGAGAACCTGCTGGCCGGTACCGGCGTCGACGACGTTGACGGCCTCGGGAGAGGCCCAACCGAAGAAGCGGCCACAGGGTGAGTAGGCACAACACCGGAGGTTGCCCTCGGGCGGGGCGAACCCAGCGAGAGGCTCGTAGACGGGCGCGGCGTCAAAGACACCGATGGTCTTGTGGGTTCGGTAGGCAAACTGCAGCGGAGACGCCATGGCTAGTCAAAGTCACAGTGTCTCGTGTCTTGCGGGGTCTTGGGGCCGGTTGATCAAATGTTCTTGGAGGGCTGTTGCTTGACACACTCTCTCCTTGTCGAGTCTTGTCGGGAGCGGGTAGGTAGAGTGTTGATCGCGATCGTAGGGCAAAGCTTAGGCTCGGGGTGCCTGTGGATTGGGCGAGTAGCGCGGAGCGAGAAAGCTAAAAGAGCCGTACTGTAACTGCGCAGCAAAGAGCAGACTTAGGTGGTCGGTCGCCTGAGAATCCAGAGCGCGATTCCGGGGAGATTGGGAGCGGAATGCGTGCGCTGAAAGTGGTCGTCGGCCGAAGCAAGAAAAACTTGTCGTCGGGCGGCGGTGATTGAAGGCGTCGCGGAGCAACAACAAGGGCGGCGGGGAGGCGGCGGATGCGATTGCGAAGCGAAGCAAAGCACAGCGAAGCCTGAACCTGAATGAAGCTGCTAAAGGAGGAGAAAAAAGAGGACAAGAACAGATTTGATGCCGGGGGAAAGATGAAAAGAAGACGGCAAGGCACCCAGGAGGGGGAGGGAGGAATTGGCGCGGCAGTGCCGTGATGTTTTGGGCTGGAGGGAAACAAAAGAAGAGAAAGAGGGCGCCGTGGCCACCGGGGAAGATGTTTTTTTTTTGTTCCCGTCCTTTTTTTCCTCCCCCTCCCTTTTTTCTGCCATGACACTCGTCGCCCAGTGCACACAAGCCACACGCACACACTTGAGTCTCGTCTCTCCACTGCCGGCGCCCTTGACTCAGCCTCGGCGCTGGGCTCTTCCCCTTCTCCACAATGCACCTCGCCCACAGAGAACTCGATTTCAGGCGGTCCTTACAGCGCATCTGCCCCAGATTTCCCTCTACAGGAGAACGATGGAGCCAATCATGGCCGTAGGCATCTTGCTAGTGCATACGGGCCGTTGAGGTTCAATGGCGATTTCAACGGGCACCCCGTCCCACTGGATTTCAGTTGATGCCTGATCCTGGGTGCTGGATATTATTTATGGCTGGGTGGCTGCTTTCAAGCCACAGAACGACAGGACTCGACTTGACTCCTGGGTTGCAACTGAACCGTCACCAGCTTGTTTCACTTGAGAAATCATATGCTGAATATGCAGCAAAGCTTTTATTTAACCGCGTCCATTGTTGAAGAGAGGCTGTTCAGCTATGAAATGGGCTTCGGGCGCCGTCACGTCACCATGCTTCAACCACTCTCACGTAATTAGGAGCCAGGCATAGGTATTGCCAGTGCTTACTATCTGCAGCGTGGCTGATATTCCTTGCTTGTCTTATTGCTGGCTTCCCAAACCTGAAACTGAAGTCGGGTTTCACTTGTGGAAATTCTGGAGCGATGCGCCTGTGGTCAGTTGATATATTGCAGAGCCCAACTAGCAAGCGAGTAGCTCGTCTCCAAATGCGGCCTCTTCCGCGACGCCACACACCCTGCGATGCTGCCATGCCACAACTAAAATGCCATCGTGCCGAGCCTTTGGGATGGCACGCTTTCCCATATTCTGTGCCTTACTGTACAGCTTCATGTACCGCCGCTACGTGGCACCAGTAATGTCCTCAAGCCTGCAGCCCCTGAGCCACCAAGACAGACTCCCACTATCGCACTTAACCAACGAGCCGCTTAGAAGCTTTTGTGGGAGACGATCTCGTTCTCACGTGGCCCGCACATTCTGCCACAGGCACTTGGCTGCTCCATACGAGGTGCTCAGGTCTCGCTGGGGATTTGACCACCGGACAGAATGAATCCACCTAATTGCAAATGTGATACGTGGTGTGAATTATATCACCTGGCGATTGGTTCTTTGGTCGTAAATACGGCCGCCGTAGTTGACCTGTTCACCGCCCCTTGAACTTCTCTTTCCATCCACCCTTTTCAAATAGCCAAAGAGCTTCTGTCGCATACGCCCGGCTACCTCTATGGCCGCCTTCATTCATTGCAGCTTCTGCTAAGCTCTCGAGGACTCGTCCCTGCTTGGCCGCGGCCCATATTCCCATAGCAATGGGATCATCTTCGGTCTTTCCCCACTCGCCGAGTCCAAGCCGATAAAGAATTCTTCCTAATGTTTGGAATGCCATGCATCTTTGTGCTGGAACGGCACTTCTTGCGAGCCTTGCTAGTTCTGCAATAGTGTACCCAGCAGCCTCGGGAGCCTCACCATGGTGATGCAGACCTTTTGACGAGGGAATAGACCGGCTGACCCGCGGAGACAGAAATCGACCCTGGAAGTCGAATCGTAAGGCTGATATTGCAATCTCGGGGTGTGGATAATAGGAAGAGTCTTTATCGGCAGGACTATCCTCAGTAGGGATTGGCGCCATCCAGGCGAGCTTGCTTGGATCAGCAGGGAGGTTGGGGAAATACTTTTCGTGCAACGTAGCCATAAAGTTTGGGTCAGAAGGGTCGAGGTCGGGGAGGCTTGGTGGAACCGGAAAGTGAACCGACTTGGGCATGTCGGTAATTGGAAATAGATCGGGGGGCATCTGAGAAGGGGCCTTGTCCTCATCGTAGTCATCTGCAATCTTTTTGGATGACACTGCGGGTAATGTAGAGGCTTCTGCGTTGAGATTCGGCCCTTTCGACGATGCTGTCGCTTGCGATGGAGCTGCTGGCGTACTTGTTGATGCCACCGTCTTGGATGTGTCCTCAATCTTGATCTCGGGCGGAGGTTCGGCGGCTTGTGGTGCTTCGGACTGCGGGGGATCAAAGGGCGATGGGCCATACGACTCATCAATATTGGCGCGCTGCAGCAGCCTCTGAATGAGAGCAGGGTTCAGACCGTTCATGATATCGTCTTGCGCCTGGGCGATTTCGGCAGGGCTCATACTGTCAAGCTTTTGACGGTTCTCCTGGTCGATGCGCTTCTTCTCAACAACTTCAAAATCCGTATTCCCAGTCGATTCCTGTGAATTATCGGCCTCAGGTTGGCCTTGGGGGCTCTGGCCGGCTGCCTCGGCGGCGCGCTTCTGCTTGAAGGCTGAAGTCCTCCATCGCCGTTTATGTTGCGGGAAGCCGGTGGATGAGATGGGATGCTCGGAGAACTCGACAGGCTTCTTGGTGGCCGAATCGCGCTCTACTATATCGCCGATTAAGAGTGTCGGGCCCATGATGTGTTGCTGTTGTGGTTTGGTATGGAGGGACGAGTCCTGGCTGAGCCTTGACTCTGACGTCCTTTTTTTCTCCTTGGTGGAGGTACCGCGGAGAAATCTGGTGTGGGGTACGGTTTGCTTTGTGTGACCCCACATTTAGTTAGCGTTTGGAGCGGATTTGCCCGCCTGCCAATGCCACGTGAAATTTGGAGATGGAGAATTACCAAAAAGAAGAATAAATTACACATGGACTGGCATTTTTGTTGACACGGTTGCTAGAGGAGAATATTTCAGCATACTACTGAAGCTCTCTGAATAAACCACGCGAAACTGCCATTTGAGGGATGTCCGGTGTTGCGCGCGCTATTTCACCCCTAATGTCATGCGACGTAAGACGGTAAAACTGAACTGAATTACTCATGGTCCCAAGGTTTGTGTTTCTGAAACGCAAGTCCCAATCTAGCTAACGATCCTTGTGAGGGGATGAAAGTGGCTACCACAGCGCAAAACATGGCCTAATACTAGTTGAATCCTGTCTAGTATGAAAAGACGATTGAATGGTATTGGTTTAGAGTCATTAATACAGTTTAGATTCATTGACGTTGGAGAATCCGTAGTTTGATGGGTTTAAAATAGCAAGCCCGGGCCGAAGCATATTGCACCGCCACAGATGGGTGGTGCTGGGGTGCTGGGTGCATTAGCGCCGATCGATCCATCCCATTCTAGAAGCTTTGGGACTGTGCAAAACGGAGCTGTTGCTTGGAATTGTTCAACCCGACCCTATGTGGGAAGATTGTTCAAAATTTCGCATTGAAATAGTATATGCATTGTTTGCGATTGCATAGAGATATAAAGTAGAGATTTCCTCCTTTGTCCTGGGGTTCCGGTCGGTAGTTGAAACTTGGTTATCTTTGCAGCCTACACTTTGCAAGGCGTTGTTGCATCGATCATCTGAGTGGATCGTTCCTCTCCCCAAAGAACCGCGTCGATTGTAGCCTGCAGTTTGAATGTACTTTTAGTCTTCACCCCTCTAACACACTCCTCTTTGCTAGGCTTCTTCATGTCGTACAACAGATAAGATCTTTGGAAAAGGAAGCACGGGGCAATTGGAGTACGTATACGAAAAGTGCCGATTGGTGGTGTCACCCCCTGCACAATCAGTCAGCGACAGGCAAGGACAGGTGATGATCACACAACAGATTGGCCGAGATGCGAAAAAGACGGCCCAAGGGAGGAGATGGATTTCCGAACAAGGCGCGTAAGAAAGAAGGACACTTTTGGGTAGCAGGTTAATTAATGAGCGACCATGTCTTGCATTTTGAACAGTAAAAAACACCAGGCATCCAACAAGCCACATGCTTCCCAAAAAACAAACATGTGGCTGAGGCTGGACTTGCAGCCGCGCTAAAACCCTGTCGACGTACCGCGTCTAAGCTTGGTTCAACGTTCTTGTTCCCGGATGAGACTGGCTCGCGCCCCATCCATCCACAATCCACATCCACAAGCGATGGAGCCAGGGAGTCAGGGGGGGCAGCACCCTAGGGAGATTCGGGCGGGTGGGTTCCTTGAAGAAACACGAAAAAAAGAATGGAAGGGTCACAAGCGCAAGGTACATGTACCCACAAGCTCTGCCACAGTCTGGAGAGGTCAGCATGTCCCGGGATACAAAAAGGTACCTCTGGTGCTATTTATTCCTGGTGTTTCCCCACGCCAGCCCATGACCTGCGTTCGCCCACGGCTCGCAGAAGGACTGCTGGGCCCCCTGCTTCTGTCCCCTCCGATGTTGCACATGGCTGCTTGGGAATCTGAGCTAGGCAGGCTTGGCTTGGTACCTTTTGTACCTTTATCCGTGCGTCAAAGCTGTCTAAGGTTGGTCTGTTGTTTTCTCTATCAGGTCCGCCTAGGCACGTCTCTTTCCATTGCATCTTTCGGTTTCCTCTGGCTCTGGGCTCGCCCTTTTCCGCTAAGCCCGGCTCTTCTCTCGCTGTCGACCTTGACTCTTGATTGACTCTGGTGATCCATCGATGGCCCCGTCCCATTACTTGGTCGACCCCCCTCGAGCCCCAAGCCCCCCGTTTCGAGGCTTTTTG
>JAADYS010000284.1:0-33301 GCA_012931995.1 Fusarium albosuccineum | reverse complement strand
TTATATAATAAGACTATTATTCTCTCTCTTTTTGCTTTAAATTCTGAGAATTATTGCGATTTTACAGGGGGGCCCTGTACCCATGTTCACGCTAGACAAACTTTCAGGTATTCAATTGTAGGAATAATTTTACACTCCGAGTAATCGCGACTCCGTATTGTGGCTACCAATTGGCGAGCTAAACGGGCAAGGCCATCGTGGTTGTAGCAGGTAATCGCTCAACCCTAGTTATGCGTGAGACTTGGGTAAGACCACCACGCGATGCCGTGTTTGTGGCAAAACGTGGTTAGTAACTAGGTACTCACTCTCTGCATTAAAAAATACCTCAGACAGTCATTACGTACTCATTATGGTTAATCTCCAGTCGGCGTCACCTTCCCCAGGTCCACCAGCTTTAGGCCAACTTCCCCAGACCCACCGCGCATTTCCCCAGACGAGCCACCTGGCCGGGTCAAAGGGGGCAGGCCATCGCACGTTGACATCGGCTGATGGCCCGGCCATGGCATCGGCGTGGCTTCCGGCGGTTGCGCTAACCCAGCCCCCGCACGAGCTGGCCATGCCCCTCAGCGAGCTGATAGCGGCAACACTTACCTCGTTTGGGGGCCTTATCGCGCCTCCAACGGGCCAGGCTGATATCGGGCGCTGCCAAGGATACTGTACTGATTGGGGAATCCTGATTGCGAGGGGATGGGGGACACTGACTCGTGTCATCTGCATGGTACACGGTACAAGGGGGCGGTGCTGTTCTCGGTTCTTGCCCGAATCCGTCTTAGGCTGTGTTACCATTTGATACCAACATCTTGGCAACACGGAGGCAAGGCCCCAGACCCAACTTTAAATTGATCGCGGTTCCCGCGTCGGTGGAGCCTGTTTCCCCCAAGATCAGCAGTCTCTGGAGCCGAGTCGCAGTGTCTTGCATCATCTTTGTTTCTCGTTCCGTCGCGGTCCCTCGTTCCTTGCGCCGTTGACTTCCTCCACCACGTTCATCCACCACATCCGCCTTGCCCTCAGTCTCCCATGATGCATTCCGACAAGGATCTCGAGGGGTCCCGGAAGATTGGAGAGGTCTTGGAGCACCAGCAGAGTGTACAGGAAGCTGAACTGGTCGAGCATGACAATCGCAATGGCCAGTTCCACCGATCCTTCACTCCTCGCCAGGTCCACGTACGTCTTGCGCCCTTTCTTTTACAGCCATCAAATACTGACAATTACTTCTCTTTAGATCATCTCCCTCGGCTCCAACATTGGTAGTGGTGTCTTCATCGGAACCGGTAGCGCCCTCGCCAGCGGCGGCCCTGGCAACATGATCATCGCTTACGGCCTCGTCTGCTCCTGCGTCTGGGCCGTCCTCCAGACCCTCTCCGAAATGACAATCGCGTTCCCCACGTCTGGCAACTTTATCGATTATGCTGGTCGATGGGTTGACCCTGCTTTGGCCTTTGGTGCTGGATTTGCGGAATGGCTCGGTGAGTTTCCGAGGAGAGGCATCACCAGTGGGTCGCACTAACCACGATCCCCTTGCGCAGGATGGACCGCTATTATCGCTGCTGAGGCAGTCTTCTGTGATATTCTCATCAACTTCTGGGCTGATGGCAACATCCCACCCGCCGCTGTTTGTGAGAACTTACCAAGACTCGGTGCGCCTTGACAAAGCTGACCTTGGAATCATAGACACCATCTTCCTCGCTGCGACGTTCATAATCTTCATGATGCCCAACACCGTTTTTGCCTGGTTCGAATACGTGACCTCGCTTGTCAAGATCTTCCTCTTTCTCATCATCATTTTCCTTTCTCTTGCTCTTGTCTGCGGCGCCGGTCCAGCTGGCAAGGTTCACGATGGTTCTACATGGACAGATCTCCCTGTTTTTAAGAATGGCTTTTCTGTAAGTCTTGAAAGTTGTTGCACAATGACAAATTCTTCTAATCACTTTGATAGGGCTTCGCCAATGCCGCTTTACTCGCGACCTGGGCTGTTGGTGACCAGGTCTTCATCGGCATCATGGGAGGAGAGGCTAAGAGCCCCCGACACGCCATGGGCCACGCTACTAAGCTCGTTCCCTTCCGAGTTGGTATTGTGTATATGCTCAGCGTTATGTTTATCACCCTCTTGGTTCGCTCTGATGATGAGCGCCTTCTTGGCGGCGGTGGTGTTACAGCTTCTCCCTTCGTCATTGCTACCCTCGACGCCGAGATCCCTGTCATCGGAGATATCCTCAATGCTGGCATGATTGTTGGCATCCTGGCTATCTCGGCCGAGTCTGTGTATCTTGCTTCTCGGATTATGCGAACCATGGCCCACCAGCAGCTTATTCCTGAGTTCATGGCTAGGGTTGACGACAAGGGCCGGCCCCGTTGGGCTCTCGCTATCACTTGCGGTGTTGGTATCATTCTTACCTACATCAACTTGGCTTGTAAGTTACCCATGGCCGTCTATGCAACGCGTGTCGCTTACTGACATATCGAAATAGCCGGTGGCCGAAAAGCCTTTACTTGGCTCATCTCCATTACATCTGCTTCGTTCTTCTGCATGTGGATTATCATTGCCTTCACCTCCTGGCGGTTTCACTGCGCCATCAAGGCTCAGAACGATCCCATCTTCAATGAGTCTTATGCCTGGGCCTCTATTGCCTGGCCACTTGCGCCCGCCTGGCTCATGACCATTTGCATGATTCTCCTGATCAGCTGCTTCTACATCGGCGCCAGCCCTCTTGTAAGCTCCATCACCGCACGAGCAGCATGCTACAAACGCTAACAGTTTCTAATTAGGGCGGCCTTGGCTGGACTGCCGAGAACTTCTTCCAGTACACCTTCGGAATCATCATCATCGTGGTCTTTACCGTCGCCTACAAGTTGATCCTGCGCACGCCCTGGCGCAACCCCGCGACGGCCGATCTGAAGACTGGCCGTCGCCACCTCAGCACTGAGGAACTCAACGAGCTTGATGCTTACTACGCCATGTCCAAGTTCCGGCGTTTCGGGACCTATGTCCAGCTCTGGTAATGAGGTGCTGTACGTCCCCTGGGCTGATATCTTTCTTTTAAGACATCCTCAGGATATGAAGCGATAGATGTCCATTATTAGATAGTTTATACACCAGGTTCTAGTGTGATACAATCCTGTACAAGAGTGATTTCATGAACGTTCATCGACACCTTGCCCGCCTGGGCTTCTTCACTAAGGTATCTACTGTAACTGAACAAACGTTGCACTGGAAGTCTCAACCAACACGAAACATAGAGATTACGACGTGTTCCTTCTTATATTCGCAAACACCCTCTTCGTCTTACTTTTCGGCCCTTGTCGTTTATACACATGGACGCAACTAGTAAACGAGAACAGAAGCTCCGTATAGAGGATACCGATAACCGAGAGCTCAAGTAGTAGACAATTGCATTTGATACATTGTGATCAGCTCTAGAAGATGATTATGTATTAACATGCCAAATCTATGCTGCCCAGGGCTCAATAAATCCAGCCACCGTCAACATTGTAGACGGCACCAGTCACAAAACTAGCGTCATCGCTAATCAAGAATGCAATGACCTTGGCCACCTCGTTCGCGGAGCCTAATCTTTTCTGGGCGTTCGCCATGATACCACTTTCTACTCGTTTCGGGTCATGGTCCTCGGACATAGGAGTAAGAACGGTTCCTGCTCAAATCATTCAGGGGTCTGCTCTCACGCGATCGGCACATATGTTTCACATAGCAGCCCAAAGTCCTGCAGGTGGTGAACATGGGGTAAACTTACCTGGAGAAACACAATTAACTCGAACCTCCTTATTTTCTTTAGCGGCAGACTTTGAGAAAGCGATAACTGCGGCTTTGCTCGCGCAGTAGGCGGAGCAATTGGGCATGCTGATTTGGCCAAAGGTACTCGCCGTCGAGACCTACAATACCTCATGAATCAGTGATGCCTTGTGGTCGCCCAGTCATTAGTGAAGCTTACGATACTCCCAGTTTTGATCGCCTTGAGCTGTGCTCGTAGGCAGTTGAAGACACCGTTGACGTTGACAGAAAGGACAGAATTCAACTGCTCGTCGGTGATATCCGTCAATGGACCTGATGGGCCGAGGACATCTGCCATGTTCACTGCTGCATCGAGCTTGCCGAAATTCTGCACCGTCTTCTCGATCCACGCATCCACAGACGCGCTTTTTCGAACATCCACTGCCACGGCGAGGTACTTCTCAGGGCTACCTGGCAACGATTCAATTGCCTTTTTCAGTGCTATTTCATTGACATCAGCCAAGGAGAGAGAGGCACCCCGAGCTGCCAGCAGCTGAGCCGTGGCCAGACCCATGCCGCTTGCTGCGCCCGTGATGGCAACCTTGATCCGGACTTTAGCATTGCGATTTCTTGGTAAATGCACAGCATGAACGGATGACGTACGACTTTGTCATTGAAGGAAGCCATGGTTAATGTCAATATTCGAAAAGGGTATGTGACAGAACAGTGCTCAACGTCTGATGCCGTAAATGAAGAATGGCATCCACCGTACAGTAGCAAAAGCCTTTTGCTTAAGTATTGAGATCTTGACCCAATCAATTCACACTGTTAACGGGCGTCCGACTTCCCCGCATCCCAATGTCCCAAAGCGGCGAGACTGAGAGTAGCGTCGGACTCGGAACCGTAGGTCGGTTCTTACGCCGAGCCCCTCGTTATCTGCGGGGTGCCAGCAAGACATGATAACCTCGTCTATCACCCCATAACCCCACTTACCAATCTTGGCGAGATAAGCCCCTGTTGAGGCATAGGGTAAGTGTACAAAAGAGATATTGACTGAGGCAATCGACCCTGGGACCAGTACGCCTTGCGGGCAGGGTGTGTATGCTACTCATTGAGTCATTTTCATCGGATCTCACATTATCTTATCCAAGGAAACAACTGATCAAAAGGGTGAGCTCCCGTCAGTCCGTGATCGCGGAAATGATCCGCTACTCATTTTCTGTCAAGGTACGGCAACTGAGGAATAAGCCCTGTATGTTGTTACACACGTCGTGACAGATGGGTGACTTGCATAAAACCGTGGCCGATTCTGTTGAATACTGAATGCATCCCAATGCCGTGACTACAAATAGAACAGGTTAAAAGTTGCGACATAGTAGAATGAGAAGTAAAAAGTACATAATGATAAAGCTCCCATTATTAGCTTCTACAAGATAAAGATTAACCTCGCTCGTCAAAGATGATCCATGTTGAGGGATCGTCATGCTCGAATTCCTGTGCAAGAGCAAGTATATCATCTGCGGTTATGTCGAAAAGGTCTAGATCACCCCGTGTGTCATCTCTACCCAGCGTGAAATCGTTTAGCAACTGCCTGTGATTGCCCTGGCTAGGACCTAGGTCTCCAGAACTGAGTCCGCTTTGGGCACCAAATGACGTGCGTTGTAGATCCGATTCCACCGGTCGCTGTAGGATCTGGTCGGGGGGTCTATGATGACCCAAAAGGGTTTCGAGATGTTCCAACTCAGCTGTTCGTAGACCGGCAGCAACGTTCCCTTTTGCTATCATGGCCTCGAAAACGGATGTAACCGCTTGACGCCACTCCGAGTTTGGTACAAAGCGTGGTAAGAAAACAGAAAGAATACAGAGCAAAACCGCAGACGAAAAAGCATGTTCGAGTTGGAACGGCAAAAAGCCCTCTGCATTGGATGGTCAGGACATGTCTCGTTCGGATGTAACTGGGCAAGGCATAAACGAACCTAGAATCTCTCGATCGGCCAAATCTTTGAGCGTCAAGAGAATTCTTGTTGCCGATTGCGCAGACTTCTCAAGGAGCGTGGCCACGGGTCCAGTAAGCAACCGAGGTTCAAAGTGGGTGGGTGGGACACTGCGTAGGAGTAGCCAGATGACGAGTGGTCGAGTAGCGAGGACGATACACTGACAGGATGAGCTATTAGAAGTAAGATACCATAATAGATCAGTGGCACTAACGTGATGGTGGGATAACGTGATATTGTAGAACATGTGAGGAGGCTCTCCTCCGCCGGTTTTGTAAGCGGACGTGATCTCGTCAGTATCGCGCCATAATTCAGCAAGGCTGTGCAAGATAGAAGTAGTGTTTTGTATAAAATCACTACCTAGATCGTTATCGAGGCCATATGTAACTACATGTCAGAATGCATTAGCCAATCTACACCGCGACGATTAGAAAGAAGGCGCTTTGTACAGCTAGATATGTTCGAAACAAGCCGTGATAGGCGCGTTCGTAGAGACAGTGCCTTGGCGGACACCTCTGAAGATACTGCGTCAGGGAGAGGAGTAGTGATATCGCTTTGTGGCACAGCAGACGGACAACCCAAGGCGGCCGTTATCTCCTGGTCAAGTACATAGACTCCCCACCACGCGTTACGACAAACTGAGATGGGACCAGGGCCGACATCATCCGGAACTCGACGGTGGAGGCCGTCGTGAAGTGCAAGCCGGAGTGCTTGACCAATCTGCGTTTTTGTATAAGTGTTAGCATCTTGGGCTGCAGCGGTAGGGTTGACAGACATATTGATACGCCGGGGACCGCATGTCAATGGCATAGAAATACAACGCGGCCAATGATAGAACCTCGATTGCTTGTACAGCCGGACGTTCATCCTGGAGAAAGGCCACGTCCGGGAGCAGCGAGAGAGCCCGCGTAGCAAGCTCGCACCCTGGAGGGCCGTTTGCTGTCGGTCCACGACTCGGGGTGAGCGCCTTGCCAAAAGCAAGAATCAGGAGGTATTCGACAAACCACAGTCTATGCTCCTGCGCCGTTTGCAGAGGCTGTCTGTGGAAATCTTCAAAGGGCCCAAGGAACCTAGGCTCATCGATCATGCGGAACAGCTCGCCGAGCCGAAACCTGACGGTATGGTACAAGAAGAATGCATGATCCATAGGCGGAAGGTTGGCGATGTCCCCAGCATCAACCTGGGATTTCGCTTGCCATTGCAATCGAAAAGCTGCCCCATCTAGGTGCAATGGTGCAGAGGGCGTGTTTTGACAATGTTCAGTATTCTCCAACGCGTCGAAGGCTCCAAGACAAATTGTCCAGGTAGAGGTTCGGCCGAGGAATACTACCGGAGTGCGATTGCGTCAGCAACTCTATCGGCCGAGTCGTAGTGGGGACCAGGGCAGGGGACAATGGGACATCAAGACATACAAAGCCGACGCGCATGGGTCTCTTGCACATAGGCAAAGTCATTCCTTACTAGAATGCTGCGAGGTCGGCCAGGGCGACTGGCCCCATGATCATTTGCGAGCACGGGGTCCCTCGAAGTAGAGGAGGGGGTTGTGGATGTGGTCAGACGGCTGTTGGATATGTTGGGGGCTGTCACTGCCCATGGTTAGTCGTAATCTTGATGTCCCTTCCACTGACTAGCTAACCATCTGTGTGATACGGCCACGAACTTGGCGTCCCCAAGTCGGCGCTGATAGAAGACGATGGCGGGAAAGCTTGCCTCTCTGTGGGACGGGTCGTCGGGGCGCCCACCGACGGAGCGGGGTGGGGATGCGGGCTCGGGTCCGAGGCCGACTCAGCCACCCCCGGTGATTGCAATCGAGGGCCTTCAGGGCTCGCATCTCGTCGGCGTCGGATCTGGGGCCGGATCGTAGCCTGTAATTCAGACAACTGACGCTGCAGGTCACGCAAATACTGTTCGGGGGCCGAGACATAGTTCTCGTCGGAGATGAACGCGCAGGGATCGCGCCGACGGGTACAGCGCTCGCAAGGCCGTCCTCCGGAGCATCTTACTTTGGCGGACCGGCATTGCTTGCATCTGTGGGACACGCTAGGTCAGAGGTACTGTCGGTTTAGTATACCAGAGTCTCTATGCGACTGGACTTACGCGCGAGCCCGGCGAGAGAGATAGGGTCGAGCCACAAGGGATTGCTGATCTTCACTCATATTCGGGTATGTGTGGAAGCAAGTGAACAGCGAACAGACGGCGAGTTGTAAGGGACTCAGTCACAGACTTTACACCCTCGTCGGCCCAGCCTCCCCCCGCTGTCTACATAACCCAGTTCGTGATAAGACCAAAGAGTGGGGTTTGTTCTAGCCTATCTACGGGTGCCGATCTGACATGGGGAGGGTTTCCAGTTTGGGGGATCACACGCTTGTTCAATGACAAGATGGCCGACACCGCACAACTAACCAAAATGTCGTCAAACTACTACATAAGGACTCCATGCTCTCGTACAGCCAAGGGCCTCTACATCCCTAACCCCCATCACGTATAAGCTGCCTGCATAACCTCCTCAATCCCATCCTGAGCCACGCCCTCTCTTCCCTGCACATTGATCTCTTCAAAGATGGGTTCCATACCACAGGCGAATGAATTTGATGTCATTGTCATCGGTGCCGGTGTCTCCGGTCTTTGCACTCTTCATCATATTCGAGAGCAATTTCCTGACTGGAGAGTCAAGGTTCTAGATGCTGCCCCCGATGTTGGTGGTACCTGGTATTGGAACGCATACCCAGGCTGCCGATTTGACTCCGAGTCTCTTTCTTATGCCTTTTCCTTCGACAAAGAGCTGCTCAACGAGTGGCATTGGAAGGAAGCCTTTTCAGCCCAGCCCGATACCCTCAGATACTTGAAGCGGTTTGCCGAAAAGCACAACCTATACCCTTACATTCAATCCAATACCATTGTCAAGTCCGCACGCTGGGATGGCCAGAAGTCGTGGACCTTGGAAGATGGCTCTGGTTCCAATTACACGACAACTTTCTTAGTTAGTTGCATGGGATTCCTCTCGGCCTCAACCCTTCCCGCGATTCCTGGCCTCGACAACTTCAAGGGCACACTCTTTCATACATCTCGCTGGCCCAAGGGCATCGATATTACGCGTGATTTTGCTGGCAAACGTGTTGGCATAATCGGAACTGGGGCAACCGGTATTCAGATCATCACAGCCCTTTCCAAGGAACCCAGCATCAAGTCTATTGAGGTTTTCCAACGTACGGCCAACTGGGCTTCGCCACTCCGAAACTCCGACATCTCAGCAGAGCAAATGGCTGAGATTATCAAGAGCGGCCGTTACGACTCAGTTTTTGACATTTGCGCCCGATCCACATCCGGTTTTATGCATCTCCCTGATCCTCGCAAGTCATCCGAAGTTTCTCAAGAAGAGCGTGTGGAGCTTTGGGAAAGGCTCTATAACGCGCCTGGTATGGGCAAGTGGCTTAGTGTGTTCTCTGATACACACACTGATCGCACAGCCAATAAACTCTACTCTGATTTCATGGCCAACAAGATCAGACAGCGAGTTTCAGACCCGGTTTTGGCTGAAAAGCTGATTCCCAAAGACCATAGCTTCGGTACCCGCCGTGTGCCCTTGGAAAGCGGCTACTATGAGGCCTACAATAAGTCACATGTTCACCTGACGGATCTCAAGGAAACGCCCATCGAGAGCATCACAGCGAGTGGCATCAAAACATCAGATGGAGCTGAGCATGCTTTGGACATCCTCATTTGCGCTACAGGCTTCAACGCAATCACTGGTGCCTTTGGTGCCATTGATTGGCTTGGAAATGATGGTCGTCCTCTCATTGTCAACAGCTCTGATGACCCCAAGAAGGCTGCCAGAGCTATCTGGCCTGATCATCGACCCGAAACTTACTTGGGCTGTACTATTCCCGACATGCCCAACCTATTCATGGTTCTCGGGCCCCATCAGCCTTTTGGAAATGCTACCCGCAATGTTGAATTTGTGGTCGATTTTATCACAGACTTATTGGGGTACTGTAAGAAGTGCAATCTTCGGCGTGTCGAGCCTACTGGAGAGCCTGTTGAGGAGTGGAACGAGCATGTGGTGGAATGTAGCAAGCCTCATGTGTTGATGAACGAAATCGACAGTTGGATGACTGGTGTGAATAAGAATGTAAATGGGAAAACAGTGAGAAGTATAGCTAGATACTGTGGAGAGGCAAAGGAATATCGGAAGCGCTGTCAGGAAGTGAAAGAATCGGGGTATAAGGGCTTTAGGTTTACTTAGATACTTGCTATCCACAATAAACGCAAGGGGCATAGTCTTAGAGAATTTCCTTCCTATTGCGAGACTTGATCCTTAAAGATGTCGGATTAATTTGCTCTAGCTATCTTGCAGGTCGGGGTTCAGTTATTTTGAGCGCAGGAAAGGGTTTATAGTTACCACCGAACATAAAGGGAACAGTTGAAGGTATGTAACGCTACGTACACCATCGCATATAATGCTAACCCGTCAAGCCGTTTCGATATTCGGTTCTGCGAGGAACTCGGCATCCAGCTCGTTCTTTCGTCTTATATAATCACTTGGTGCGACCAGATATCGCAAATGCTATCATGCTTAAAATACCTTAGTAAATAAGCGCTTAACCCTCCAGGGCGCAGTAGTTAAGCGCTACGGTCGGCCTCTATGCATGAGCATAGAAGAGCCACGGGTTTAATCCCTATTAGAGGCATACTTTTCCCTTCCTTACCCTTAGTAAAAAAGAGATAGCAGAGGGAATTAAACCCCTACCCTTAGGTTAATAGGGAGGGCATAAATATACCTACTAACTATTACGCTATATAGTCACGCCCTAGCTTACTAGAAGGGTTTAATTAAATTATAGTTAATTTAGCTATATACCTTAGGTCTAGGTATACTAACCTACTAAATTAAGTTATTATAATATAAGAGACCTAATTAGGTTAGGCTAGTTTTTAGGATCTAAAAGAGGTTTTTTTTATACCTTAGGCTTACCTAGCTATTTTAAGAGACTTAATACTANNTATTAAGTTACTTAATTTTTTAAAAAAAAATAAGCGCTTAAGGACGCGCTTATGGAGGTGCATAGTAGCATTCTCAAAGGTGCTTTAAGATTTTAATAACAACACAATAACATTTCTTTCTCCTCCACAATATTGATTTTTCCAGAAGAATTAGTTTAGCAGCAACCACTATCACAGTCACAGCATCCGTTATCCTTATCATTTGACTTTGCGTTCGCGTCCTCTTTGTTGTTTGTCTTCGTCATTGGCTCTTGCGGTTGATATTGGTGGTCATACGTCTCCACAGCGGCCCCGACTGTCGCACCCGTAACGCCATACAAGGTTGTTTGCATGTAAAGCTGGAACCTTTTGATATTTTCATCCGCAGGAACAAGCTGCAATTGGTGATAGGGAGTTTGGATGTTCTTCTCAAAACCATGAGAAATCGATAGCGCAGTCCTCTGGCTGTCGGATAATGAGCTTCGCAAATCGCCGCAAGAAACTCTGACAGTCGTTGAAACCGAGGACATATACGCCAAAGGATTTCTGAGCAGCCTCGCATTGCTCATCAACTCCCTTCTCAGGCAACTTGGTCCAGCCAATCTGACAGATGTAGTAGTCCTGAGCATACGGCTTGCCCTCATTGTCGAGGTTTTCCTGTCGAAGCCGCATCATCTCGTTTTGCATTGACCACGGCGCAATATTGCTCTCATAGTCAATCGAAGGGATTAGAGACCCGACGAGATGTCCATTTGGTAGGCTCTTGAACTTCTGCCGCGACGGAAGCCTCAGTTCGTATTTCTTGCCGTAGACAAACAGCGCCCAGTGATATAAGTGACCGTCTTTGATCCGACGAGAGAACCACACGTTTTCGCCTCTACTTTTGTCCTGCTCCTGCGCCCTGCGTCGCTCGACTTCTTCTCCGAGCTTTTTTCTGTGCGCCTCCTCTTTGGCGAGGGCCTTGGCCTCGAGAGTACGTATGCCAGCCATGATGAATAGCGATGCCGACTATGAAGAAATGAAGCTCACCAACATGAAAAGAAAAGACCCCTCTCCGATGTGTTGAGTCTGTCGACTGAATTGGGCAATCAATTGTAGGGGTGCATTGCAGGTTCGTGCTCGTCACTGAGGCCCTAGGATGCTACGCTTGCCACTGCGGCACAGCTGGTCACATCACCCACACGTTTGCTTCCAGCCAGTTGAAGTGCTAATCAAGACCCCTGCCCCGGCGCTTTTCAAACCAGCCAGATAGAATACCGTTAGTCTGAGCAACCTTTGGCCTGCACAGTGACATCATGTTCCTTCGTCTCCCGCACTAAGATTCAATACTTGATCCATCAATCATGCATGGCTTGTGACAAGTAGGATTTGTTGCTACGTACTACGTAGTAGCGGATCTTTCGTTTCTTTTTCGAAGACTCGGGAAGGGCCTAGAGCGGCACAAGTAACGGTATCGAGTTAGACTAGCTGCCTCAGCTTCCCACAATAAGACAAGGGTTGCTGTGACGTCAGCTGTCTTGTCTGCTGAATTCTATGGTCTTATGGCTGGTCGTGCGCTTATTCTTGGTCTTGTTCAGCGGCCCTGCATTTTTGAGCATTCAACACCAACGAACTGGCTCCTCTTCATCTGCCGACGATGGCCGACGTCTCCCGACAACAAACTTTAACTATGATTAGACCCGTCCCATTCGATGCATCCGTATCACTCTTTCGTATCCCCAAAGCCACGAGTTCGTTCGAAGAGTCTAAGCCAGGCATCCTCGTTCTACCAGCCGTTTGCGTAAAGAAAGGGAAGCTCCATAGACTCAGTTTCGACTATGGTGTTGAGACATACCTACAAGCCCAGCTGGACGTGTCCAGGCTGAACGAGATCCATAACCACCTCTGGATGGTCGGGAAACCGATGCCTGGGCGGCCTTTACATCAACACCTAGTGTACGGTCGGAAGATTGTGTGCTCTGAGCAGACCGACCTTCACCTGTTGTGGGATGACTCTCGGCTTTTTGTGAAGCCATGCCCAGATTATTTACTGTCATGTGACTTTTGGGAGCGTTATCTGTGCTGTAACAACGTCAGTCTATGGGAGACGGCTGCCGGTATGCTCCAGTCGTATGCGTGGCTGATCCAGGACAAGTCCGACTGGAAGATTGCACAGGCAGAAGGCATTCTTTCGGAATACATTACCTGGGAACGCTGGACCTTCTTCGTTTCTTCTTTTACCAGTCACCTTGAAGCACAAGGTCTTGATGTCAATCCACGATTCAAATACGGCAATCTTCGCCTCACCCGGATCCAATGGATATGGCGTTTTCGATCCCGTACCGGGGGTGTGCACGCACTCGTCAATGGATATCTGAACCCATATTCAAGTTACCGCAATTTCTTCAAGCAGATGGTGGCGCCCATCACGGTGGCCACTGTTTATTTTGCCCTCATCTTAGCCGCAATGCAGGTCGGACTAGCCACTACGAGGCTGCAAGAGAGCGACGCATTTCAGGGCGTGTCCATGTGCTTTACTGTGCTGGCTATTGTTGGGCCGGCCGCGACTGTTGCAGTGCTAGTAGCGGGGGTAATGGGTTATGTGTTCATCTGGAACCTATGTCATGCCGTGAGGTTAAGAAGGATGGAGAGATTAGAATCAAAAATATTCAGGAAACAACAGGTATAAATACTAGTAGTACTAAGTAATATGTAGAATTCTAAGCTTCAAAGAAGTTACCAAGGGACCTCTGCATTGTATTCTAAGTAACTCAGTTATCTATCATCTCCCGCACTCTGTACGGCGGCATCCGAAGTTCTCGTCACGTGGAATGACTAAGCGTGACAAATTTTGCTCTTGTTAGTGCGGTACGTATCTCAAGCGCCCCTGAGTTGCACCGCCACTGAATACGTTGCGCCACAAATTGGTCAGTCGAGACGAATCCCACTCTGCCTGTTGCCTGTTTTCTGTTTACCTCGACTTGTTCAATCAATCACACCATCCGTGTCTTTACGGGATATCGTTTTTCTATTTTTAAAAAATGGCCCCTGCATCTCTATTGTCAACCGTCTTCGGCGGCCCCAGAAAACGCGCGAAACAACATGACCGCCAGGACCAAGGCCTACCACCCCCTGTATCTGTTGGCATGCGAACCGCGCAGCCCGCAGACCTAACACGACCTTCGTTGGCAGCATTGTCTGATGACCTCGTGCTATACATCCTTCGTATTGTGCACGATGTGAGTCCGAAGAGCATCCTAAACTGTTTGTCAGTGTGCTCGTCTTTGTATCACCACGCTCGACATGTACAGCATCGCCATCTGTCCATCGATCTTGACAGGGATGACTCAGTAGAACGTCTCGAACTTGCGTCCAAGAACGATCTGCTGCCTGCTGTCCGCACGTTGGAAATTTCGGGCACTGGCCCGCTGCCATCGACTCTTGGCGACCTGATCCAGCGAATGACGGGGCTTCGCAAGGTAGAATGGAGTGCTGCAACCATCACAAAGCCTATCCTTGAAACTTTGCAAGCCTCTCCTCACATGGAACTTGACGTCTCAATTACCAACAATACGAAACAGTTACTGGCTGACGTGGCAGGAAGCCTCGCTCTCACCGCGATGAGCGTAAACACCACGTATACCACAGCGCAGGATTGCATGCAAGTCACGCAGCCCCTGAAACAAGTATTGCTATCTTGCCCAAACCTGCGCAGACTATCACTGGATCTGTCTCGGCCAAGCCGAGGTTGTAGTGTATCAGACCCTCCAGCTCAATATGTTGGCATCGGCTTCGCGGCAGGTGAGAGACCACCTCCGCTTGGAGAGCTTCGCATCTCTAGCTACCCGTGGGGCTATCGATCTAGTAACCCAAATGGCGGCGGCGTCAACTGTATTGGCTACCCGGAGGAGGGAATAGAGATGGATTACTGGACCGATCACTTTGACTGGTCACGCTTGACCCGTCTCGAAGATGCTTCGGTCATATTTGCCAACAAGGTTGCGCTGAAACTCACTGCGCTTAGACATGTTCATTTCACTTATAGCCAAGGTTCCACAGACAAGGACTTCTTTGAATTGGTGCCATCAGCATTGGAGTCGATTCACATCTCTACGCTAAGTAGTATTGGCATCGGCGGCCTGGTACAATATGCGGCATCCCTCCGCAACCTTTGTATCCACCAGGAGCAACGACAGATGGAGCAATGGAGAGAAACCATAATCTCTAATGACAATCTTGCTTCCATCTGCGAGGCTCTCCCACAGCTCCGCGAGGTCGGCATCGATATCGTAAGGGGTGGAGACAACTGGCCGTACGCAACGTTCGATATCCTGACCAGGCTCCCACACCTCCAGAGACTCGAGCTGTGGTTCGAACTCGGAGATTGGCGGGAAACAGTACCGACGCCGTATCTTACCATGGCGTCGGCTTCTGAGTTGTTTGGTTATCTGCGTAAGCGTTCGCCTATGCTGGATCGTCTGCATGTTCACTCTGGCTGTCCGCCATCTCCCGCAAACTTTGGCTTTGTGATGGAAGAGGCGTACTGGCCGGCACAGAACTCGACAAGTTTTGTGTGCCAACCAGCTGAAAGAGACGATGATGCTGCACAAGGACTCTTTAGTGTCACATGCCCAAAGCTGAGCGACAAGTTGAATAGCAAGGCGCTTCGCATTGCCAGGGGGCAAGAGGAGCCGAAAGATTTGGGAGAGAATGGAATTGATTTTAGGATTGCCCTTCAAGGACCGATTCCGGTACAGGAGTGGAAGGATTTGAGAAATGGGGAAATGTAAGCCAACTTGAACAAGACTCTTAATCTCGTATCTAACTGTACAATCAAGGCACCAGAAGGCAAGAGGCAAAGCGAAGCATGCGGCATTTGGTATACGACGCGTTTTGAAGATGGGCCAGCGTTAAGATTGCAAATGTCACAAGACATGCATCGTCACTTGTTATGATGTATAGGCTATCTCAGTACTGAATCAATTGACGAGTTGGGCAGTAGTAAAAAGATAGGCCACGGCATCTCGCACTGCTCTATCTGGTCTATATATATATATATATATTGAAAACACAGGAATAAAACATGTGCCTGATGTAGTACGCACATCAACCCCCGCTGTGGGCTCTGTTTCTAAGTACCCTTATCAATAACTTTGGGAGCAACCCATCTAGTGGCAGGCGACATGCACATCTCGGCAAACACACGATAATTATCTGGGTTCATGAGTGCTATCTTGGGTTCCGTCATTGCAAGGTAGTAGCAGCGGTTGAAGCCATATGCTACCTTGCCCTCGCCGAAGTGAGGGCTTGTCTGATCGAGATCTGCCAGGAGAGTGAGCACAGGCCAGTCTTTGACACCGAGAGGGAGAAGCAAGCATCAGAGAGGAAAACATACATTTGTTCATGTCGACGGCATGGATCATCTCATGTAGGGCGGTACCGGCGGCAGACTTGTAGTCGTTGGGGTTGGGGTCGCTGCCTCCTGGAGAGTAGCCTAGGCTCAAGGCACCTTTCCAGTCGTTGGAAATCTGGTTCGTGCAGAGCAGAATCCCCACTACTTCTTCGGTTTTGCCGTTGGATACATACTGGCCTCTGAAAGTTCGACCCATGGTCTCGCCGTCGGTGCAGGGCCGTGAGGCCGCACCTTGTGCTGGTCCGCTAGGTTAGTAGATGCTGCTTCGAATCATGCTAGCTCAACATACGATGGCCCGCTGAGAAGAGCAGGACGAGGGAATCATCGGTGCCTGGGATCTTGGCGTGCCATACACCGGTCATAACTAGAGGGCGGTCAACACAACCCCATGTCGGGTGGCCAAGGGCGCTCACAATCGTCGGTTACTCCCCAGGTCAAGCTTTCTCCAGAGCAGATGAGAAACCCCGAATTCTTGGGCATCAAGGCCTCGGCTTGAGCATATACACCTGCACACACCATTAGGAACGAGAGTCATAGGTAGCTGAGCCATGGAGTGATTACTGGAGACCTGGCTGAGCCTGTCTTTGGAGGCACTGTCCAGGCCCGATACCTTTGAGAAGCCAAACTTGAGCCCCCACATGTACTTTGCGTTGTCTGCAACTCGCGAGGTGGTCGACTTGGGCATGATTGCCTTTGCGTTGACCAGCGTGTCGATGGTAGACTGGGCGTTGGAGGCCATGGCTACGGCGCTGTCCCAGATGGCATCGATCGACGCCCCATCCACATTGACATTGTCGCAGCCTATAGTCGTCCATGAGACAGCTGCACGGCATTGTCCAAAGGCCAGGAAGCCCAGAAGGCTCTTGAACAGGTTGATGGTCCGCATGGCAAGGCGGGCAGAACAAACGAGGGTCTGGGAGAAAAGTTGGCCGCCTTTGGCAGCAACCATAGGATTCTTATCAGAGCTCCAATAGTTGAGGTACCCATAGGAGGCAGTGTTGACGGCCTAGGGATAAGATCATATGCTTAACCTAGCATGGTGCCACTATTTCGGGACGACTAACCATGCGTGGCATTTTAGCCTCCTGTCAAACGAGATGAGCTCCTATGGCGGTGCTACTGGCTAATTTGCCCACTAACACGGTAGGATTTTACCTGTCAGCGCTAGAGGCGTCAGCGGTACGGGACGGGGCGGGATATATGGGACTCAAGCTCCAAGCGCTGGAAATGAAGACACAAATCCCAAGGAAGCGCCGGAAATTAGGGCCGAGGGAACGCTTCCCGGCATATCAAGGCCGTTTCATTATGCCATCTAGGCGAATGTCACCCAGACCCGTCTTTATAGAAGCTGCCAAGGCCCGGCAACACGGTAGAACCACTTGTTATGCTCCGGATCTAGGCCTAATGCAGGGGCCAGAACGTGGCTCGGTTCTCAACGTGCCGACTACAGCAGGGATATGGATGGATCAAGGCTGAAATCAGAGGCTTTCAACTTTCGGGGCCGAACACAGCCTCCGCTATCCACTACAGGTCGCGTGAGACAAGTTTCTCACGACACTACCCAGGACGCTCGGAGAATCTCTCCGGTTTGTCTATTCTCGGACAGTTTAATAGGCCATTCCATCTCGCTCGGATGGGCTACTCCTCCCCTCAAAGCTATACACTGTTGGTGCCAGAATACCACAGCCACCCATCATGGACGGCTGGCCAAAGATTCTCTGGCAGGCCGCCTCGGTCCTGCTTTGTTTGCTGAGTATTGGCTCAGCTCTCCCCACTCATGATCACCACCAAGATTATCGACCGATCAGTCTCGCTCATCCCTTTGCCGAGTTTGGTATGGCTGGGAGCAAGCGAGCCGACAAGTCGCTCGAGCTACGAATTCTGAGCCTCGGCGCGTCCATCATGAGTGGCACTGGATCTAGTAATGGAAACGGGTAACACGAATCCCCTCCGCGTCGGATTAATGCAATGAGACTCACAGTTGGGTAGTTGTCGAAAGTTCCTGCGAGATGCACTGCGACTCGATGGATGGCCTGTCAACATGGTCGGATCTCTCACGAAGGGCACAAGTAAGAGACTTCCAGAGCCCATTTCTTCTTTCTGCTTGCAGTTCATCTTGAGCTACCTTTTCCTTGATGTTTCGCTGACTCAACTTGCCACACCAGTGAAGGACAAGGATCATGAGGCAGTCCCAGGAGATGTTCTCACGCAGGTCCTCGCCAGAGTGCCAAATTCAACCGGATTCAAGGTCAGCATCCCGTGAGAGTAGCAAATCTACGAAACTTCCTCTCTGTTTCTCGGTGAATAGCTACTGACACAAGCTCTGTCGTAGCCCAACATAGTCATCATCAACGCGGGCACTAATGATGCTAACACTCCCGTGGATCCCGCCAATGCTGGGAGCCGTTTAAACAATATCCTCAATGCCCTGTGGAAGGCTGATGGCATGTCCAAAACCTGCCTTATTGTATCAACGCTCATACCAACCACGAATGCCAACGGTGCGGCCAACCAGGACAGCATCAATGATCAGTATCGGGCGCTTGTGAAGCAGCGCGCCGGAGAGGGCAAATGCATCTACATGGCCGACATGTGGCCCAAGGGTGAGCAGTGGTTCGATTTCAGCAAGGATTACCTGGCTGGAGAGACACCCGCGGTCCATCCCAATGTATGTACTGCGCTATGTTACCACTATTCGATGTCCCGATCTAACTATTTGTACAGGACGGGGGCCACGCAAAGATGGCGGCTGTTTACTACAATGCCATCAACCAGGCTCTCGATGACAATCGTGTCGTTGAGCCTGGCGAGTTCACCACAGGTTCAAGTGTTTGTCCAAAATACGGGGGCGAAGGTAAAGATGCTGGCGGCCTGACGCAGCGTGGCTCCGGTTATAGCGATGGCATTTACTACCACGACAGCGTGGAATCAGGTGTGAGTACCAGCTGCCGTGTATCTGCAGTATCGGTTGCTAAGTTCGATTCCACAGGTATTGTTCACTGCCGATAGTGACTGGGACCGAGGACAGTGGAAGTTTGCCCGGTTGTTTGATCGGAGATACGATGATCTCGTAGCTTGGATTAACAAGACGAGTACCTCACAGGTATATGCGGTGTGGTAAGTCATGTTGCAGCCACTCTCGCATGGATCTTGTTGGGTGGTATGCTAACCTTAGCCATAAGGGCCAACTCGGGTGATGGCAAGGGCAAGTTCACTCAAGTGAGCGACTTGGTTCCTGACCTCAACTGCCAGTACACAGACGGTGTCAACTTTATTGACATGAACGCCGATGGCCTCGACGATCTCGTCTATATCGACGCTGACGGCAACGCATATCTTTCTATCAACCAGGGAGATGGTAATCGCGCGGCAGGGAAGCCACCTACTTTCAAGCGAGTCAGTAGCACTGCCTTGATCAAGAAAACCGAAGGAAAGAAACGGGATCATGTGGTACTAGCCGACATCGACGGCGACGGTCGAGGAGATTACGGTGTCCTTGATGACGCTGGAAACGCCTTCTTCTGGCGGAACGGATGGATTAACGACATTCCGAAATATTGGCAGTATCTTGGAAAGCGATTCGAGGGAAAGAACAAAGGTGACCTCCGAGGAACGCAATTCGAGGATATCAATGGCGATGTAAGACGAGCCAGCCCCTTCGACGCCAATAAGGCTAACAAATATTAGGGACGTGATGACTGGGTATGGCTCGATGATGTCGGCAGAGGCGATATCTACACTAATGGCCGAAGCTGTGCAACTGGAAAAGAGGGCAACGGCCTTAACGTAGCCTGGCGTGCCGGCTTCAAAAAGGGCGAATCATCAGGTCCTGCTTTCAAGGGCATGGGTTCCTATGTCACCAAGGACGAAAAGTATCTTCGCAACCGCATCCATTTTGCCCGCATCTTTGGCCAGTCAACAGTCTTCGGCAACCTACCCAAGCAGGACTATGTCTTCATGCAGCACACCAAGCTCAATGGCAAGCATCGTTTCCAGATGCGCGTGTGGAAGAATGCAGGCGCTGGAGGCACCAAGTTGCTGGCTGACGGCAATAAATACTGCAACATGATGGGCCACGATAACGGCATGGTTGACTATGTGTGGGCATACCAAGGTGGAAAGATGGAGATGTGGGCGAACCGTGGAAAGGGAACTATCACGGAATCAGACCCGGATGGCTACTGGAACTACAAGGGCACTATCTGGACGCCGCCGCAGGAGATGGACCGCAGAGACTTGCATCTTGCTGACTGGGATGGCGATGGAGCGTGCGATATCATATACGCCAATCCCAAGGGGGGCGCCGTCCAGGTCTGGATCAACAACTATCCCAAGACAGGCAAATGGGACTGGACACACCAAGGAAACCCGGCACCCGCCCTGAGCTGCTCTCAGACTCGAGGTCTCGGCCTCTATGATCTGGCTGTGCGGTTTGCCGACATCACAGGCAATGGCCGCGCCGACTATCTCTGCATCGAGCCGGGCAGTAGAACAACGGGCTTCATCCACAACGACGACGGCAGCTGGACCAACGCTGGACAGATCAAGGTCTCGATCGACAAGGATCGGGCCAATCTTCGATGGGCTGATGTGAACGGTGACGGCCGTGAGGATCTGCTCTGGGTCGAGAAGTTCTCGGGAGATGCCTACGTTTACTATAACCACGGCCCCAGCGACCCTGATACCACGCTCGGTTCGTCGTTTGCCTGGGCAAAGCAAGACAGTGTAGCCTATGCCGGCAATGCCCAAGGTTCCTGCGAGTTCTGGGCCGATATTGATGGCAACGGCCGGGCTGACGAAGACTTTATCCTGGGCACCTTCAACAACAAAGCCAGAACAGCACTGGCTCCGTCGTGTGGGCTCCGAGACAACACTGGGGACGATGGGGAGACATCAAACGTCCTACCCTCGGTCCCTGGAGCTGGCACTGGCGGCGGTAGCGGAGGAGGCGGTAGCAATGGTGGAGGCAGCGGAGATGGTGATGGTCTAGTACTTGTCCCTCCCGTTGTCTGGGCCGATCCTCATCCAACCGTCGGATGTGTTCCTCCATGCACGCTGATCTGGCCACCACTACCTATTGCACCCACCACCGTCTCGTGGCCCCCGGTGACGACGTCTATATGGTCAGTGGTGGGAGGTGTCACGAGGACCGTCACAACAGTCATCACCGTCAACCCCTTCGTCGTCAGTAAAGTGCCATTCTGGCCCGTCGTCATCGGTTCCGGTGACCCGACCAACGGTGTTCTCACACCTGTACAGAGCGTTATACCGCCACTGGTCACGGTACCATTGTCGAGCGACCAGGCTAGTATAAAGACAACGACTTCGGATAATACCACCACCATACTGCCTCCCGTTTGGGCCCCGGGCAGACATACCGGCAGCTTCCAGCCCATGCCCACCGTCTCGGTGACCCTGCCGCCTGGGCCAGTGACCAACCCTACAACCACTACGACGGCCGGGTTTCACACAGTCTCGTACACTCGCACTCACCCAACTACTACATGTACCGCGGACTGCGGGTCTCGAGATTGTGGCTTGTTTGGATGCATTGGCGGTGGCACCAGCTGTGGTTTGTTTGGATGCCTTGGAGGCTGCGGTCTCTTTGGTTGCGATGGCCTCTGCGGTGTCTCCGGGTGCACTCCCGATCTTGGAGGCGGCGGAGGCGGAGGTGGTGACGGTGGTGACCCAAATGAGTGTCAGGGAGACGACTGCGGCTGCGATGACTCCAAGAAGGTCACGTCGTGCGGTGTTCTCTGCACTCACACTGTCGATCAGACCACAACTCGGACTGGCGAGTGTTCGACAACAACCTGTATTACCACGAGCTGTGGAACCGACACGACTCGGACATCAACGACGACGACAACTGAAGAAGACGATGTGGCCATCACCGAAGTAGCTCGTGATACCTTCTGGAGCGAAGATGCATCCGCCGACTTTGCCTCGACCGTGTACAATGAATGACTTTATGAGCTGGTGGTTAGTTGAGGAGTCTGCGGCCGCAGCCATAGGTACTGTCATTGTCGTTCCGAGTAAGACTGAGATTGTGACCGAGATTGAGACGGCTGTGGTCACAGTCCGACCTACAGCGACTAAGACAGTTACCAAGGAAACTTCCAAGAAGACTACGACCACAAAGGAAGCGTCGGCGCCAAAGCCAAGTCGCCAGGTTCAGATTGTCCACACCCTCTTTATCACCAAGTGCTTCGGCGAGCCAGGCTGCTCCAACAAGAGGACGTACAACTGGCTAGTATATGCAACCGACTACGGCGAGGGCGTCAACTTCTGCAGGGATCAGGATTCGATATATGCCGCATCCACCAACGACGTCTTGGACTCGTCCAAGCCCTTCCCTAAAAAGGACGTTGGCAAGTTTGACATCAAAAAATTTGATCTCAAGAATTGCAAGTACACGGCCAAGTCTGCAACCGAGGTGGGTACCATGGTTTGCGATGGTCTGACAAGCATCAAGTGCGAGCCCGCGAATGATGCTGGCAAGATGTATGAGTGCGATGGCATAACAGCTACTGAGGGTGGTGTGTGGTGTTATTGGTGATCAAGAGACGAGATGGCACAAATTAGAAATGCGATATTACATTTGTAGATACGTCAAAACAGACTTTGGCCCATTTGGTTTATACTAGTACCGCATCTTCAAAGTCAATGATAGCAAATACCCTTCATTTCCCTTTGGTCGTATTATCCACCAAACACTTCATGCCTTGGTCATCGCATTTATCATGTCGACTTGGCAATAGTATTGCTGATCGGGGCGTATCAAGTGACAAAGTGGGTTAGAAAGAGTAGATTGGGTTTTCTACGTTAGGTAGGGAAGCGCAGATAACATGTCAAGTTCAAATAGTCGGCCAGACTGACATCGGCCCTTTTCCATCCCAAGTTACAAGCATGTCTAATCCTTCTCGTATTCAGTAACTCAATCAGCCCCTATCAGCTGCACCCAGCTGACATCATAGCACATACAATCTCCTCTCTCCAAGCGATCACCATATTGTTCTCCTGGCCCATGCCAGCTATCATCTTCGTACGATGTTATATTGCACCTGAGGCATGGTTATTAGCTTTTGCGGTTTGTGAATAAGGGATCATGCCGAGCCATGCTACCTTGAGTGCCTGTAAACAACCTACATAAGTTCTGCGACTAATCTGTATACTTGAACCGTTTGTTCCCCATAGGACCGGATCCCATGGCACACAAGGGACTATAAACCATCCAGTTTCATACTAGTTGTATTTGGTAATATTTTTCGAAGGCAGTCCGGTTGTCATTGGTGAGTAGATACGATGACGACGGAGCCTCATTGGTCAGTAAATACGGCACGGACACATCACACAAACGTCAGCCCTACAGTAGTAAGAGTAGTAGTGAGTCACTAAAAGAGGAATTTGTTAATGACAATGGCCAAACCTATCAACATCTAGAAAATCAGATAAATTTCCACATGAATACAAAAGTCCTAAGTTACAGTACCAAGTAAGCTTATGTGATGGGGGCCCAGGTCATCTTGCGTGTTCCAAGGTAGCAGCATCCTACCAGATCAGCCGGGCTGAGGCTTGATTGGGTTAGACATTCTAAGAACATCTCCCAAATCGCTAAAAAAAACAGGAACCAAATCGCCCCTCGGCACACCTAACGAGGTGACCGAAGGATTAGGATACTCGAAGTACAAAAACGCGCTGCCGCCTCCATTTACACTAACATCAAAATTCCACGACATCCTGATCAAGCTCACCAGCTCTTTTCTCCTCAAGAGTCTACGCTCTTCAAAATGCGTTGCGTCTCAACTACCAGCATTATCATCACCGCGGCCCTTATCCGTGGTGCTATTTCAACTCCATCTGTTGTTCAGTTTTGGGCATATTCGGGTGATTGCAATGGAGGCCAAGGTGGTGCTGCAACTGTGGCTTATATTCCTGACTGTTCGGGAGCTTGTTACGTTTACGAAGATTTTTACAGCGTGAGACACATGAATATGCACATAATATCTGTTCTGAGCAAAGTCTGATAACAAGTATCTAGGTTATGTTGTACACTGGAGGCGGTCTCCCAGGATTTGGAGACGCGATTGATTGTGCATTTTATTCCGACAATAACTGCCAGAATGTCATTCCTGGCCATGACCATGACAGGAGCACCGGCCTGGGACTCTGTCACAACTTTGGCGGTAGCTCGGGGAAGAGTATGAAATGCTATGCTGGTTGTTAGGGTACGCTAGATGAGATATTGCCTACGAGAAATGAGGTTACACTCGTCGCGAGATGCCATTAGGGTGCTGGTTATATTTAAATATGACTTTGGATGAGATTTTCCCACTACCCCCCCTCGTAACATCCAAGGTCCTGTTCAACTGTGTAGTGTGGAATGTGATTCTTATGATCTTCCAATTAAACTGAATTTAGTGACAACCCCATCTTTTTTGCCCCCATCATCCGCTAAATATGTACAAGATGATGCTCAATGCTACCACAACAAGCGCTCCAATACCGAGGGTTATGTTGAGCCTGGCTGTTGGCTTAGGTGCATGGTTGGTTGAGTATTTGCCGTCTGCCTATTTCATATTGTTTAACAGAGACTGATGACGGTGGCGAATTACTTACCCATTGAGGAAACGGCGTGAACTCGTGGTGCTCTCCGTCGAGGATTAATTTACCCTCAAACCGCAAAAGTTGCACACACTCGCCGTTCGCGGTAAATCTTATAATATTTTTCGCCATGGGCTGCCACGTGAGGTTATCGAGCAACATCCTAACGTCGTCAATGTCGACTTTGAGGCTCCTAAGAAGCACAAGGACTTCTAGCCAGGAAGTGAGAAACTCCCTGTCGCGTTCGTATGTGCATCGGTAGCCATGCCTGTCAAGCGTTGAACGGACGCCGACTTGAAACATCTCATTGACGTGGCGGATAAAGTTCTCGTTATCTGGGGTCCAAAGAAGTCCCTCCGTGCATGAAAGTACATATTCGGCAACCTCATAGAGGATCCACAGACGTGCTTCAAACGGTGGGTAGAACCATGCAAACCCAGAGTTTCGGATGATGCCCGACATGGTTTGTAGTGTCTCTCGAAAGTAAACCTCTTCCATATTCAGGCGAGGTTCTTGGGGCATGCAGGTCCAATCGGTCCATATGTATGACCAGTCTTGGATTCCGAGCTCTCGTTGATGAAGACGCAGATATTCACCCTTGGGGTCGGGATGTTCTCTTGTCTGCCAGAAATGACTAACAAAGAAACATTGGGTCCGTTTGACGAAGCCGTCGGTAGCAGGAAGAAGAACATAATCGTCCAGGCGATGGCGACTCCATTTTCGCATTCTAGCTTGTGATAGAAATGCCTCTCGTCTCTGGAAGAACCAAAATATGGCTGGTTTTGATCCTCCAGCTAAGAAGTCATCTAGACTGGCCGACCTTTGCAAGGCCTTCTTGGCCATGATAAGCAGGTCTTGGTCAGGATGATGCCAAGCTTCGAGGCTGCGACGGACAAGCGACTCCCAGGCAATGGAGGATGCAGGAGTATCGGGGGTTTCAAGATTAAAAGGCCACATGACAGCTGCGGAAGAAGTCAACGACTGATCCCAGTTGTAGATGGAAAATGAAAATGTCGAACGGTAGGCGGGGAACCCGGCGAGGCTGCGGGTGCGGCCACGTCACTTTGTCAACATCAACCAACCAACCGGTTCTTTCATCTGATTCGCTCTTTCTTGCATTTGTGCCGTTTCTATCACCTTCGAAAGCTAGCATAAATTGAATCGTATAATTAGGTGAGAGCATTTCGGCCAATGTACCCGAGCACCTACTGCCCAGGCCGATGACGGACATCCAGTGGCTCTGATGTCTGCGACTAAGCAATACGTCTTCTTCGTTGACTCCATGTAGTTATACCATCTCTTGCGAGGGTCTTGGACCCTGAACAGTGCCAATTAGAAATTACAGCAGCGCGAGGCAAACAGCACACCCGCCAACTTACTGTCTAATTTGCTTCCTATTCCTTTAAGAGCAGGTGGCTTCCACAACAACAAATAGCATGCGATGATGCGCTTTTAATCAGAGCATCCAGAGCTTGAAAGGAGCTGCCAAGAAATTAGGGACTGATTTGAGCAATGAGCTCATCACGTGGAATATGCATATCACGCAACCGACCAACGCTTAGGTACTGTAGCTTCTCAGAGCCTGATCCGAAATCCCCGCCCGTCGATCTTCCACCATCAATGAAAGTGACTAATGAGCCTTTATAGTGGGTATTAGCCTTGTTTCGGTGTTAGAGGGGTTGGTAATGATAAGACGACCATATCAGGCTGACCATTAACGCCTTGGGAAGCAATGATTAGCCAAGGTAGAAATTGCTACCTCTGTTTTTAAAGATTCAAAGATAAAAGAAGTTGAGAAGCATGGGTCGTAGCATCATTTGGTTTTTGGCTCTGTGCCAGCTGTAATCATCACTGGCCTGCGGTTCGTATCGACATGCGGGAATAGATTTCGTCATCACTAGCTGCCGCCCGGGCCTCGTTATTGCCGAAGTTCCCGGCCGACACTGGCACACGATGCATGGGTATAGACGATTGCGCGGCATGGACATTTCTAGACGGTTTATTAAGGAACTCGCACGCGCCTAGTTGATTCAGGACAATAACCGTCAGACGATCATCACTCCGCGCTTGCTATTTGATTGGAGCGGATTGATAAGCGACATGCAAAAGGGTGGGCCTGTCGTCAATTCCGTCTCTTTTCCTCACGACCGCAACATGAAACGCTAGACCCTCCGGTCCGTCTCAATGATTGGATGATCTAGGGCCTGACAGATGAACGGCTGGCGGTTCCTAAACTCTCGCAACATTTCAGGATCGACGAGGACAACATGTTGTGAGTTCAAGAAGGGTTGATTACCATCATATCATTCTAGTTTTCCAGCTCAATATCACTTCAAGGGGGTTGTCGCTCGTTGCTTGTTTTTGTTTTCCTCAACCATTATTTCGAGTCACTCTTTTGTCAAACTTGGTTCACCATGGCACATGGCCATATCTTTCTGCTTCTTTCCTTCATTTCTGTTGTCTTCGCATTCACCCACCCCGGTCTTCTGGTGACGGATGCAGATATTAGCCGCATCAAAGCCAAGCTCGCAGCCAAGAAGGAGCCCTGGCAAAGTTCCTGGGATAAACTAACCAGCATCCCCTTCTCCGAAGCCGACTATGAGCCAAATGCCGTGAGCCAGATTTTCCGGAGCGAGAATGGCGAGCTGCTATGGCACGACGCAGCGGCCGCCTTCAATCTTGCACTGCGCTGGAAAATCACCGGAGACGACCAGTTCGCCGACACCGCTTCCAACATCCTCGTTGCCTGGTCGAAAGAACTCGAGTCTCTCACTGGTGGCGGTGATGATGCGTACCTTACCGCCGGGCTTCAGGGCTACGAGCTGGCCAATGCAGCTGAGCTGTTACGGGACTACGAGCCATTTGCAAAAGACCAGCTGCCCTCTTTCGTTTCAATGATGAATTCCATCTTTCTACCGATGAACTTGGACTTTCTGAACCATGTTCTGGGCTCTCAGCACAATGTCAAGCATTTCTTTGCCAACTGGGAGCTGTGCAACATCGCCTCCGCACTGGCGGTGGCTGTTCTTACCGACAACCAGACCGTATGGGATTTTGCAGTCGACTACTTCAAGCACGGCGAGGGCAACGGCGGCATCAACAACGCCATCACAAATATTGTCGACGAACCAGGCACCGGAAAGCCTCTCGGTCAAGGCCAAGAGGCTGGCCGCGACCAGGGTCACTCGGCCATGAACTACCAGTTGCTTGGGGTCATCGGGCAACAGGCATGGAATCAAGGCGAAGACCTGTTTGCTTACAATGAAAGCCGAATCCTTCTTGGGTATGTGACTGACCCGCTTGGTTTACCATGACCAAATGAAAGCAGAATGCTAACAGGGTTAGGGCTGAGTACTTTGCTCGTTACAACCTCGACCACGACGTTCCTTTCGAGCCATACACCAACGGAATTGTCTCTTTTGACGTCATCAGCCCAGCCTCTCGAGGTGCCATACGGCCAGCATGGGAGTTGCTGTACGCCCATTATGTTCAAATCAAAGGCTTGGATGCCCCATGGACGACTGCTTACCTCAACAATACTCTTGATTTCTTTGGAGGGTTTGAAGGTGGAGCCGGATCGTGGGGTGAAGGCTCCGGTCATTACGATGGGTTGGGCTGGGGGTCTTTGCTACACCACTTGGACGAAGACGACGTGAAGGCAGCGAGCCAGTCCGCCCTCACCGGTTCAGATACTCCTACAACTGGCCTTCCGACGGCAGCAACAGATACTTTACCAAGCAGACCGGCTTCGACCCTCATCACTACATCTGCTACTACGGCTGTAACCACCAGCGACGCTCCCGATACAACCACTCAAGCAACATCGTCGGTTCATGTGAAATACGGCGAAACGAAGAGTTTGCACTCGGATACCGAGCCTACCTCTACTACTGCTCGTGCTTCAAAGCCCACTTCTACGAAAGTTCGTACAGGATGTGCAGCTAGGAGAGCCCATGTCCAGCGCGCCTGAGTATTTTGGGATGTTTCAAATAGCAAACCTTGTATTTCATTCTGTTGCGTAGTAAGTTACTGCTTGAGGCTGGGTCTCTGGTTAGTAGAGTAGCTGTGCTACATGTTACGTAGCAGTAGGCCGACAGGATCATTTTAACTGTATTTATTCAGATTCTGCGAGACGGTTGTGTCTCTCAGATGCCACATAACTAAACTGACTTTCCTGAACCGGGGATGATGTTTTATTCTTGATCTATGCCTTCTCGGAATAAGTGACGTGGCTCATTACGAGACTCGCCAATTATTATTATTCCAGATGATACAAGGACTGGCTACTAAGGAAATTCGATGTCCGTATGACATCGGTAGGAAATTCATTGCTGGGAACCATTACAGCGAGTATCACCGTCACAGGTCCGCTGGCTGACTTTCCATGCTGTTGTGGAACAACCTTTTTCATCGTCGATGGTGGTTATTAACACCCAAGTCGTTATTCGTACAACTGCACATGGATCTGCTGAGAAAACACTTGCAGGAGAGGAAATTTCTTGCCCCGGTGTCGCCCAGCACAGGTCTCGCCATTACTATTAGCAATTACTTTACTTCAATCGGAATTCTAAATTGACCATAAGACTGTTGGTCAATATAATCGGTCTTAGCCCAGGGATCGTCATCCCTTGAACTTGGCAACTTTTTCATAGATCTTACCTTATTCAGAAATAAATGGGCTATAGCTTGGCAGGCTGTGCCAAATTCCCTCTGTGTGGCGTCACTAGCGAGACGATAATGGCGTGCGGAGTGAGGCGCTTCGGACCAACTTTCGGGCGCGCTTACGGCCAGCTACTAGGTTGCTAACACAGACTGGAGATTAACCCTCTGCTGAAGGCTGGGCAAACAACTGTCCTCTGCGCGAACGTAACCCCATGGGATTTCAAGCTTTCCCTTCAACCCATCAGTTAGTTAATTCGCCCATGCAACAAAACGATGCCGATGACCGGACAATGGCTCTACCAGCACCTCTGACTACAACGGCGCCCGACATCAACGCTAATGTCCGGCGACAACAGGGCTTATACACAATACTTGGGCCTCTAACAACGGCATTCGCGCCCGGCCCGGGCTGTAATCAGGTCAATGGTATACAAGCAGCTCAGCCCGACCTGTATTGGGGTGCGACTTGCAAGAACATCAGCATCAATGGTCAAGACTCGACAAGAATAACCATGGAGCCAGCCAGTTCTTGCTACCCAGACGGGCTGGTCTCTTTCTTGACTGAGCACGACATGTTCTCTACTCTGGCCTTCTTCTCGCCTGGGTTAGCCTGCCCATCCGGATGGACCGCCACGGGTCTCGTTACCTATGGGATGACAAACTCCTACACAGCAGACATGGGTGATGAAGCAGCCACCTCTGCGCTGAAGTCGGGTGAGACTCTTGTCCGCTGCTGTCCAACGTAGGTCCACACTTGCAAGTCATATAGGTCGATCATATGGGCTAATTGACTAATGTGGCTAACAGGGGATATCGCTGGCAAGACACAAATGCACAAGACCTTTGCATATCAGCTCTGCCCTCAATGACGGCAATTACTAGCTCGGGCTTCGACGACAACTGCGGTAACAAGACGACGACGCTGACGTTTTCGCAGGGTGCATATTTTGCCAATGCCCAGGCATATCCCTTGCACCTAATAGTCCCCGCCAATAGTACCTTTACACCCCCGTTGCCAACACCCGAAGCCCACAAGACAGAACACGTGGTTAAGATTGCAGTTGGTATTGCTGTCCCACTGGTCGTAATATTTCTTGCCATCTTTATTTTCTTCGGGATAAGAGCATACAAGCGTCAGAAGTCCAGACAGCAGAACGCACAAGACCCATTCCCTGCTAACCACACTGTACGACACGAGTACACTGGAAAGCCTGAGCTACAGGGAGACATCGGAGGCACCATAAACAGAGCAGACGGACACGCATTTATGAAGCCAGAGCTAGACCACCACGGCAGCCAAGTATATCCACGGCCGGAGTTGGAGGCCGTACAGAAGCCGATGGAATTAGACAGTGGCCAGACCCGATTCCCAACCGAGCTACCTCCCCATACACCGAGAGACGGCTGGCACTCGGGGGTGCAAGTCAATAGCCCCTGAGAGATGTTGAGGCCTGCAATGTGCTTGGGGATTGCTGGTGATGTACTGGAGTAGCGCCTCCCTGTCCGCAAGAATATAGGCAATATTTCTCGCGCCAGATCGAACACGACCCAATTGAGCACTGCTTGTCATGGCAGTGGGACTTTACGATGGCCATCGAACTAGTGCTTTGATGCATTACTTGTCTAGCTCTGATAATCGCTGATGTGGTGACCCGTATTTTGCTCGCCATCTCCATACCATCCCACCACGGGCGAACTGGGATTTCTCTTTAGTATCCTGCTCTGGATACATGTACTTAATTTTCCACGTCTCTTTGCCCTGTGACTCTTGGCGAGAATGCTTCTCGTCTTGGGACTTCTGTTTAAGCGTGAGGCATCCACAGCGGAAAGAGAACTGAGCATTACTGACACCGCATGTGACGATAACTACAAAATAAAGTGCTCAAAAGGTGAGCCGCATTTCATCAGTATAATTCAAAGTCTTCTCAGTTCCTCTTTCCGGCTCCCTGATCGTATTCAGAACACCCAAGACAGCCTATTACTAGGGCCCGTACATCAAACCTCGCAAACCGCGCTCATCCATCGTGCCAGCATTGACCTTATCGGCCCATTCCAGAATATCGCGTGCCGAAAACTCACTGTCGCAGTTTTCCACAGCCAAATCGAAATCCCTTTCGAGTTGACTTGCGTTAAAAACCGACATCCACCGTGGCTCCAAGGCTTCCATCTCCTCTAAGAACAGTCGTCGCAGACAAGTAAGTTCGTAGTCCACTACGTGTTCATGATAGAGCTCCGACGGTTGTTCATCAGATTCTTCCCGGTATCTACTGATATCGGGTTTCTCTTCCCGGACTCTACCTTCCAGAAACGGCGGATAGCAGCAAGCCTTCCACAAAGGAAGTGCTGACACACATTCCCAATCAACGACCCCCGTAAGCTTCCCGCTGCTGTCCACAAGTATATTGCTCATGGACAAATCTCCATGCCCCAGAATCGTTGGTTCTTCTTCAAGGGCTTCTTTGGGAAAGACGCGGCCAAGGAGCAACCGCAGTTTGTTAGCGATGTTGAGCGTCCGGGCAGCATCTTCAAGCTCGTTCTCTGCGTCGCTGTCCTGTCCAGTTCCATCGGAGTACTTATCCAAGAGCGAAATACAATCACTCTCGTAAAGTGACAGACGAGCCTCTATCCAGTCTCTGCTTGATCGAAAAGGGCCACGACTGATGTCAAGGTGTATGTGTCTATCCCAGAAGAATGGCATAGATACGATGCGTCCTACCCGGGGAATTCTGATGTCTTGAGTAGAGGTCGACGAGTGATATATATTGCCAATGCCCGTGAATTGATGGTTGAAGATGCAGGCCGAGAATGAAACAAACTGTTTGACCAAGTTGGACTTGATGGAAAAGTCGAGATGCCTCCACACCTCAGACAAGGGACCTCCTTCAAGTCTGGTCATCAAAATCCATTCGAATCCAATCGCAGAATCCCGAGAGCAGTCGTAGTTTATAATCCCCGGAACCGGAATAGCCGTATTTGCAGAGACCCAGTTGATGGTTGCGATCTCACTTAGAGTCTTGTATCGTGGGTCGACGGGGAGGGAGATTCTCAGGAGGAGAGGAGGCTGGTCTTGGACTGAAACGGCATACAGCTTGTTGAATGCACCCTGGGCGAAGAATGCGATCTTAAGGGTCTTTGAGGGCCACAAAGACTGCAGCGTTAATTTGATGGTTTCGGGGCTAGGTTCGCTGGTCCATCGTGGCTGAGTGCCAAAAGTGGTTTCCTCCCAGTGCAGGCCGAGTAGTTGCTCTTTGGACGGGACCATGCCACTGAGACAGAGCGAAACAAATAAACGAGTCAGCAATGAAGGGAGACTATAGCTTGAAGGAAGAGAAAGGGCAACCCGCAATAGAGTTTGCGGTGCGGCAGAAGTTTAACGATTGATCATGTTTTGGTTCTTCTGGAGCTGGTGAAGCTATGGGTCGCTTTATCCGATTGCGAATAACCTTAAAAATAAGCAGGCCAATCACATTCTGGTTCCTTGCGCGAGTGGGTCTGTGTCCCACTTTGGTGACCCTCGATGGACAATCAATGCACGAAATAGGAACCACGACGCGCAAATGATGAGTGAAGCAAGGGAAATACTTAGGATGATAGTAGGAACTTGACGTAAACTTCACCCCGTGGTCACCCATTTGTGTTCATAACACAAATCCAAACTTTCCGCATCTGTTCCTAATGTGCAATGATGAATGTTGACCTCGACTGATACGACCCGGTCCAAATATCAATACAAGGAGATACAGTGCCTGATTAATGATGGAGTCAATTATGTCAAACTGCTGCCCACCGGTTTGCCCTAGTCTGTCAAGGACTTATGAATACCTTTTCCTGCAGATTGTACCCGTTGGCTCATGTGTGACTAAGGTCACAGGCGATCTAACTTAGCAAGCTAAGTTGGTCACAAAATTACGGGATAGCTATAAAATTACGGGATATATAAAT
>JAADYS010000282.1:0-17551 GCA_012931995.1 Fusarium albosuccineum | reverse complement strand
AGATTAAGGTTTTCTAATTATTAAGGCAAAGAAGTAGAAAAAAGGGTTAAAGGTTTAGGGGTCTAAGGGAGTAAGGTTAGAATTTAATAGCCTAGATATAATATCTCAGCTTAATACTAACTTTCATTAGCAACACTTTAACTTTGAACATAATAGTGGTGACTCAACAGCGGGTGCAATGCTCTCGGTTGCTTACCACGCTGTCAAGAACCGAATCGTGTACGAGAAGCTGGTCGCTGAGCTCAAGGCAGCCAATCTGTCTCTACCCATTCCTCAGTGGAAGGAGATCAGCCAGCTTCCATACTTTGACGCTGTCATGCGCGAGTGCATGCGCATCTCGCCCGCCGTCGGTCTCATGCTCGAGCGTGAGGTACCCAAAGGCGGCTTCGAATTGCCCGACGGCCGCTTCATCCCCGCTGATACAAAGGTCGGTATCAACCCATGCGTCATCGCGCGTGACGTGGGCGTCTTTGGCAAGGACGCGGACACCTTTCGACCCGAGCGATGGCTTTGCCGAGCCGATGAAACTGAGGAAGATTACACCCAACGTGTGCGACGCATGCATGAGTGCACCAAGTTCATGTTTGGCGCCGGTAATCGTACCTGCATGGGGAAGCATATGGCCAAGGTCGAAATGTATAAGCTATTTGCAACGTTATGTGCCAATTACGACGTAAGTTACGCTCGGATGATGGAACGTCATGGTCGAGACTAGCGCTAACGTCAGATCTTCTAGGTCAAACTTACCACTCCGGACCATGAATGGAAATACCAGAACTCGTGGTTCATGTATCACAGTGACATCCCATGCACAATTACCCGGCGCTAGACGAAACGAGAGCCACAAAGGGACGCTGGTTGTTTGTTAACGTGTTGTATAAATGTATAATAGTCTATATCTGGGCCAAGCATAGTTTGTGTCGAGATTGACCTTGTATATCTTTTCTTGTCTCTATGACAGCACCCTGAAAACGGGATACTCATCGCCTTCCTCTACAGGGATAATGTTGAAGCTAGCATAAGAGTCAATGTTCTCCGGCTCTAGCGCGTTGAAGGCTAATCCCGCGTTCTTCTGCCTGGTGCTGACAAGGAAGCTCCCCGCTGGAAGCGTGAGCTCTCGCTTCTCGGCCTCAGTCGTCACCGTAGCTAGCACAACGCCTTCGTAGTAGCTAGTGCTGAGCTCAGCAGACGTGACGGTAAGAACCTCGGCAGTACCACTCCATTCCTTCGACAGAGTCTCAACCTCAAGACCCGAAACTCGCAGACGCTCAGCTATATCTGCCCACGCAACGGGGATGATGTATGCCTCGGGCCGAGAACGGGTGAGGTTCGCAGTCGTAGGCGTAGTAGAGGCAAACTTGACTGGCACCTCGACAACTGAGCCGTTGGTGTGATCGATCATGGTGAAGAGCCGGTCCCCAACCTTGGATGAGTCCGTAACCACAATAGGGTCTTTGGAAGCAATGAAGTCCTTGATACCGCCTTCGACTGTCTTGAGGACCTTGGCTGCGTTGTTTGCGGCGGTGTCGACGATGGAGCTTACCATGGTGAGACCGGCGGCAGTTCGTCGCTGAAATTGTTGGTCTGCGATGCCAATTCCGCGCATCTCGATGAGGAAAGTGATGGCCTGAGTAAGACCCATGGCATTGCGACCAATCTTGGCATCCGAGCCAGCCTCATCGAATCTATCTTCTGTCAGTTACAGAGCCCCTAGACTGGTGGGAATAAACATACGAGGGAACAAAATTAGGATCAGAGCTCGTTGATCCAGTAACGTAGGGCTCCCATCGCAAACCAGCCTTCTCCATAGCCTGACCAATTCTCTTGGCGAACAGCTTCTCCGACAGCTCACGGATATCCTCGTTGATATTGAGGTTTTTGGCAGCAGAGAACAAACCGTCGGCGGCTTGCATGTAGCGACCAAATTTGCCATAAGCGCCATACTCGTGCATATCAACAACAACATGTGGTGAGAATTCGCTAAAGAGCTTCTTGATGCTGCGGGTCTGCTGGCGCGCGAGCTTGATATGGTCGCGGTTAGGGTCAAAGTTTGTCGGTAGCACACGCTGGAAGTAGAACACGCCATCGGGGTTGTATCGGGGCAAAATGATGATTTCAAGATCCTTCAGCGTCTTAGATGCCCACTTGGGCTCGGCGTCGAATTTACCGAGGAGGGCGAGAAGGGACTCATCGCCGGCTGGCTCGTTGCCGTGAACCGCGCCTTGGATCCAGACACGAACCTTGTCCTTAGACTTGGAGCTTCCTGAGGCTGAAAGCTTCACGTAAGGAAAGGCTCGGAGTTCCTCGGAGGTAAAGTTGGCCGTATGGTAGCTCATGTAGCTGTTTTTGGCCACAATCTCCTCAATAAAAGCCTCTGTCATTCGTCAGCAAGGTCCTTCCAAATAGTGCGAGACTCAACTCACCCAAGTCATCCTGAGAGGTGGGTCCTTGAGTCCCATCTTCGAACCCAGATTGCCTGTTCTCCGGGTTAAGAAAGGCCGGAGAGTACAGGTCTATGTCAACATTCTTAAAGTTGGCGGCAACAAGATCCGAGTTCTTCTGGGTGGCAACGTGGTTGTAGCCGTACTTAAGCGCATTAGCGACGGAAACGACCGAAAGGCCGACGAGGCCAGCTGCAGTTCCCAACATATTGACTGAACGTGCACTCACTCACTGCTACCTTGCACACGCGACAGGAGTACTAACCCCTCTTATATGAATGATCGACCTCGTCACCATTGACCGCGGCATCACTTTTGACCTCCGCCTCTCCCCTCACTGCATATCGTCGGCAAAAGTCCCGGTATTCTCTAGTTCCTTCCTATGTGGAAGCAGACAGCGTGACTAGCCGGGATGGTTGAGGATATCCAGGTACGCGCTGTTGTCTTGGCGCTCGGCACGGTAACTGGAACAGGAAGCTGGTTCGACAAGTCGTGGTGGGTCGTATGTAATATGGTGTAATTGCGGTCATGACGTATAAGATAAACCCCTCAACTCGGGCATTTTATGGAATAACCGTTATGGTTGTAGATAAGCTTAAGGGCTAGTTAATTGTTTTAGCTAAACATTGAAGGACTGCTGGTCAATTGGTACAGCGCGTCTACTGTTGCTAAGTTTGAGTTTGAAACAATCGGTGGTGGGTTTGGAATTGAGGATGCCTCCTCTTTTGATAATGATCGGCGAAGTAGCACTTATCATTGAATCAGTGTGACATGCGATCTGTGGAGACAAAGGGAGTTCCCCGCAGTTGTTATCTTGAGCGATGAAGAGATTGAACCCGGCGCATTATGTGCAGGGTAACTTGCGTGACATCTATCCCTGAACAGTAGGATACTTATCATTCATTTTATGCACTAGACATGTTTCAGATCCTCAAATTCAACAACTAGGCCTTTCGTGTAGGTGCCCGCCTAGACGGGTCTTATTATAATAACATCTCTTGCCAAAGGTACAGAGGCCAGCCGCAAGACCAAAAAAAATAGTTTTCTATTTAAGCCAAGGAGGTGAAAGCGAAAGTAACGAATAGAAAACTATACCAATTGCATGTAATAGATGGACGTAACTTCTGACTAACATCCTTTATCCCGCAATCTCCTCATCTGCTTCCATAAATGGCCAGTTCGCGAATCCCACAGTTGAGATATTCCGCATGGCTGGTCCTTGAGCGTTCCACTCCTCCCATGATTTACGAAAGTGCCGAATATCTTGATCTTCCTCAGGAAATACAAGCCTGACCGTACCGCCCCTTGGATGGGTATTCTCTATCTCTCGAACGATGTCTGCCACAGAGATCCCATAAAGATTGGCTATGTAAGAAAGCCAGGAAAGCCGCCGAAAGTATTTTTCTCTGCAAAGAGATGGCTGAAACCTGTCTTGGATGCGGAATCGACGGACTATCTATGCTGTATAGCTTGAAATATCTGCTGCGATTTCAATGATAGGGTCAAGGTTTGTCAACTCAGGAGAACGAGGGATGAATTGATCGTTTTTGAAATCGATATCGAAGCCAGGCTAAATCAAATATTAATATAATTTTGTCGCTTCCTAAGAACCGGCGTCTTACCCTGTATTGGGTCCCAAAATGTTCTTCTTTTCCTCTTGCGTCTTTCCTCAAGCAATCGAATAGGTTTCTATCGTAAAGCATGGCGTGCTTTAATAGGGAGCCAATCTCTTTGGCCGACACTTCCTGCAATTTGTTCTCTAGGAGTTTGGAGAAATCGGATTTTTCCTCCAGGATCTTATTAATATTATCTTTACGAGTAGGCTGTGATGTACTGAGACGATCGAAGGGGGAAAATGGCGGGCGGCAGCAGACGTGGGTCATCCCCAGTTCTTGGTGTTCAGCCCCCCGAATAAAGGCCAAAACAGTTTCCCTCGCCGGGTCTAACCCTTGGTTTTCAAGAACCAAAATAACCCACTCTAGGAGGATGATAATCGGAAGTCGCTTGTAACATCGGTCCCGCACTGGGCTGCTTAACATTGTCGCTGGAAGACAGCTAGATGTTGAGCAGGCGCATCTGCAGTGGTCGGAAACGAGTACATCTGCCCCTCGAACCACTATCGCATGCAAATCATCAAGAGCTTGCATAACTATCTTCTTTCCTCTGATGTGGCTAGAAGGAGTTGCATTAAATGATGAATTGTAGTGTACCCTGCTTTGTCTTGTAAGTTGGCATCAGCCCCACAATCCAAGAGACGATCAACCAGCTCCGATGAACGCGACGAACTTATCACGGTCATCAGAGCATTGCAACCGGCGTGATTCAGGTGGTTGATATTCTCGAAGCCATGACTAAGCAAAATGTCAACATCTTGGGCTGACCCGGCGTGATGGAGCAGCGTGTTTCCTTCGGTCCCCCCGCGCGAAGTGGTCAGCGAGAAATGAAGAGACCGGCAATACGATAGTACCTGGTCATATGGAGCGCTATTTTGCCTGGAGTTGAAGCGGTACTCCATAAAATGACGGGTGAGTGCCTCCCTCGCAAGGACATCTACGATTGCCTCACCCATGGTCATCTTGACCTGGCGCAAGACAACAATGATTAGCTGCCAGTTTTCATGATAGACGGCATAAAAGACAAAGGTATGATTAAATCTCGAATCTCGGATAGAAGGATTAGCACCGGCATAGAGAAGCATCTGGGCCGCCCTGACTTGATTCAACGCTGCTGCATACATCAATGGTGTGGTGCCATCAGCGTCCATGGAATTGGGGTCATGCCCGGCGTCAAGGACAAGTTTGAGATGTTCGAGTTTAGCAACGGCGAGATGAAGAGGTGTCTGTCCTAAGAAGTTCCTCTCATTGTTTTCCGACCGATCACACCAGTATCGTGACATCTCTAGGGGCTGAAAAAGAACAGCTTCGTGGAGAGGTGTCATGCCTGCGAAACCTGTGTTGATGTTGAGCATTTGTTTTTGAATGGCACTGCAGCCACTGACCTTGATTGTCTTTGCAGACCACAGTCAAAAAAGCAATGTGAAATGGATCCCGCAAAGTAAGTTTACCGGCTAGGAATAGAGGCGGCCGTGGCCGTTGGCTTACACGGGGAGAATCAAGGGTAGTTGAATCAAAGCCATACTTGGTCATGATCTCAAGGAGCTTCATGTACTGAAGTGTAGTGGTATTTCGAGCATCATTTCTTAAGAACCTGTTTAACATTAAGTACTTAAGCACCATTGTAGTGGATTCGCTTGTAAGCAGTATGAGTTTCACCTTCTGTTTTCCATACCTCGAGATATCTGCAGTTCGCAGATGAGCATGGCCAGCAACTTGAAGAGATCACAAGACGTTATATATGGGTGCCGTATCCCCATAACAACCTGATTTGTTAGGGCTGAAAGTAAGCAAAAGTAAGTGAGCTTACCTCAACATAAGAGGATCCAGATGGGTCAACGTGATGGTTCAGGCTTCTATCTATCTCAGCAAGCTTCCGAAAACCCTCACAGGCTGTTTGCGCAGATATTTCCATGTATTTAAACTTGTGGAGAATCTCAAATCCCGGGGATGTATATCGCACGACATGCTCGATCTGAAGTGCTGGCCTGATATCATAGCTTCCCATGATTGCTGAAACACGGAAACTCATAATTACCGACCATGAGATCCCTAGCTGAGAAAGTGCTAATCTCAGACGTAATCCGTAGCTTGTTGAAGTACATGATGTTTGGTCGCAGCTCTGGTTGAAGAATCCTAGGCCAAGGTATTCTAAAGCCCAGAATCGCTGTGAGATGGTTGACGTGCGGTGGCAGGAGCAGGAGCATGCTCTGATTGAACAGTCCCATGGTCTCTGGACCCTCGACGCCCCTTGAGGCCTCATAATTTCACTGGCAGATGATTTCGATAGGCATGGAATCCTGGGTGACCCTTGAACAATGATAGATAGGCGCTGGCTTTCTTTTAGAAAGTTGTTCAGACCGAGTATTCTATCAACGGCATTATTAGTTGCAAGGTTGGCCAAGAAAAAGTTACGATCAACAAGTTTAACATGGTTGCTTACAAACTTAGGTCTTGCTTTGCCTTTTCAACGCTTCGCTTCAGCTCGTCCACATCCTGTTTCCAATGCCGAAGGTTCCATGTATCCTTCCATTTAGGATTCCTTTCATCGAAGGTCGACGCAGATGGAACCTTTCCAGATAGATCATCAATACCCTGGGCCACGGCATCGCAGCTCGCCCTACAGTGTTGAAACCCGGGTAGATTGATGAAATGGGGTACAGAGCTGGCCTGTTGTAGGACTAGCCCAAGGAAACTCGGTTCTTCCAAAAGAAAATCGAGATCGGCTGGGGCTTGTATTGATCTCTGACGGATCTCACGGAGCTTATCGATGCCGCCAATGACATTGACGGCGATCGGTGCGATTCCGACGACGAGGCCCACGACTTCGGCCATGCTACCGACGCGAAAATTGTTGATGGATCGTAGTAAATGAAACAGAAAATGATTTGGGGTTGGGGAGAGAGAAGGGTGACGGGGGAAAGAAAGCAAGGCGATGAGGCTCCCCGCCGCCTCCCGAGAAATGAGGCTCTGGCTTGGAATTTGCCCCAGGCCGTGGCTTGGACTCCGCCTCAGGCCGGAAGGCGGCGACATGATGCAGGCCATCAGCCACCAACGAGGCAGACCTTGCCTACAACAGGTCTCGACTCAAATCACGACACGTCGGAGACAGCGGGGAGATGGCTTACCCACTAGGCGCTAGAGGCTGAGCACGGCGGAATTTGAATCACAGCTTCTTGTTGGAATTTCCACCAGGTAGGTACTTGTAGATCGACAGGCGACCCAATCTGACGGAACGGGAGGGCAAACAGGGAGTAGACTGAGAGGTACCACTCATGTCGCGCTCTACCACTGGGTTAATTACTAAATCTGTATGGCGTATTTCTTGTACCACGCCACAACCACACTCGGCTTCTTAGAACTCTCCATCGTCAAGGAGTCCAAACTTCTCGCTGATCACCTTCCTAGTCGACTCCATAAGCTATTCCTCAAGGAGCTCATCCTGCGAATGGAGATAAAAGCAATACGTCACATATATGCGCAGTTGAAAGTACTCGGGGAATCCGCCTATACGATTCTAACTATGTCTCTCCCCGAACTGAAGAGACTAACACCGAATCACGAAGCAAACCGGGGTCTCTTTGTGACTCTCAAAGGTATTTTAGTCTTCCTCTCGAGCTCTAACACCAATCAACTCAGCCCCGAGTCGTCCCTATTGTTGCTCAAGAAGAAACATGTCTTGATGGATCGAACTGTTCGAAACAGCATTGACTGGCATACATGATTCAACAAAACAAACAAAACAAACCCAAAGGTCTTTCCCTATAGTTTTAGTAGACATAATATGCGCATCCTGCTTACCTCCTGTCGCCAGCCCGCTTCACCTTTCCGTACAATGCAGGATATGAGATCCGGAGCATTCTACTAAGTATTTTATTTACATATAGGTAATCAAATTAACGCCAATTTTAAGAACACCACGATGAGCTATTGCCTATGGCTAAAGTAGGGCTCTTATGCTCCAAGCTACGGGGTCACGGGCCGCTTTCCGGTGGCTATACTACAGATCTATGTCTCTGTGCGGGGAATATGACCAAAAGTTCCAGCGGCGTATCCCGGAATGCCGGATTCGTACCCTGAAGCCGATGACATAGCGGGTCTTGGGCCGGAAATGATGGGAGAAACTCGGGTTCGTACTAGTAGAGACTGGTTAGATTTCAGATTCGGTTTTCTGCAAAGACTGTAGCGGAGGGTTTGAGTCCGCAAGACCTAATGGAGCGACCTCATCCGACGTGATTTGTGCCCACAATCCGTTCAAGTGTCTATATGTTGGGATAGATAAGCTATTGTTGTCTCCCACTCTCTATGAAGGCCAGTGAATCTTGAAATATCTTGTGCTGCTACAATGAAGTTAACAACTTTCATCAGCCTTTGGCTGCTGACATTCCTCAACGCGGCCTTGGGCGCCGAGGTCGTCCCCAGGGCAACCTTCACTGAGGTAACCGACTATGGCGACAACCCGACAGGTACCCGCATGTGGTTGTACGTGCCTCGTACTCTAGCAGCAAAGCCTGCTGTAGTTGTCGGCGTCCATTGGTGCAGCGGCAGCGCCCAGGCATACTACCAGGGCACCATGTGGGCTACCTATGCCGAGACGTACGGATACATCGTCATTTATCCCCAGACGCCTTACACGCGCGATAATTGCTGGGACGTTGCATCAAAGATGACCTTGACCCATAACGGTGGCGGCTGCAGCAATTCGATTGCCAACATGGTCAAGTTTGTTCTCAAGGAATATACCGCCGATGCAAGCAGGGTATTTGTTACGGGAACTTCCTCAGGCGCCATGATGACGGTGCGTGAAAAGAAGAAATAGACTCTCTCAGTGGGATTGAACTAACATTGAGACAGAACGTCATGGCCGCAACCTACCCTGACATTTTTGCTGCAGGAATTGCCTACGCGGGCGTTCCAGCTGGCTGCTTCATGAGCGAAGACGACATCCCTGACTTCTGGAACTCGACATGCGCCTCTGGACAATCCATCTGGACTCAGAACCAGTGGGCTAATGTCGTCAAGAACATGTATCCTGGATACACCGGGTCACGACCAAAGATGCAAATCTACCACGGATCGGCAGACGAGATTCTGAATGCACAGAATTACTACGAAACCATTAAGCAATGGACCGGTGTGTTTGGCTACTCCACTACGCCTCAGTCAACCACTGCAAACTTCCCACGAAGCCCGTACACCAAATACGTTTTTGGCGACAAGCTACAGGTGACGTAAAAAACCATATAGCCTTGAAAAGAGTCACTAACAATATTGTACAGACATTCTTGGGTGAGGGTGTCAGCCACTCTATTAATGTGTTCCCAGAAGAGGACCTCAAATGGTTTGGCTTTACGGTAAGCCTCCCCACTGCCGACATCTTGGTGACTGCAAAAATTGACCATATTCTGCCTAGGATGCAGTGACACCATCATCTACTACTGGTTCCACCGCACCTACAAACACTGGCGAACCAGGGAATGTCCCCCGATGGGGTCAATGTGGTGGCGCTAACTGGGCAGGTCCGAAACAAGTAAGCACTTCATGAGCGCAGATGTCTTGGTGTTAGTATTGACAAGTATCACAGTGCGCAAGTCCCTATCAATGCGTCAAGGTAAACGATTGTAGGTATTACGTCTTATACTGTTTGAACTGCGCTAACGCCGATAGCAGGGTACTTCCAGTGCCAATAAGGAAGAATTATTCCAGAAGGCTCCTATCTCTATATGGACTCTTGTTGCCTCCTTCGTAGCTATCAACCGAACAGGACACAAATGCTCACTACATAGAGGCCATGGTGACGTTATTTCACTTATTTCGGTATTATCGGGAGACCCAACCAGACGCTCGGTACAAACGTTAGAGTATTATTACATGTTACTATTTAGTTATTGTTCATTTTGTAAACTCCTCGGGTCTCGTCGTGGCCTTTTGACTTCGAACCATTTTGGCGCCAGCTCGGCCGTATTTGATTGCCTCAACATCCTTGCCCACACTAAGAGATTGGAGAATCGAAATGGCCGATGAGCATTGCCCTCAAAGCTTTTATGTGTATCACCGCTATCCTGCTTTAAAAGGGCTCGGCGGTAGAACATGTCGGCTTCTCGGAAGGAATAGTCATTCCACTTGGGCCCAAGAGGCTTTGTGGACACCATAGAAAAGGGTCCTTCTAACTTGGTTCTGTTGGTTGACGGTGAAGGCGGTGCGTCTTGGGCGTCGCCACCTATGGTAGGTGGGACTGATACCTTTAGCTGGCGTTTTGAAACAGGGTATGATGTTTCTGTGGTTGTTGGTGACGTGACAGCTACTGGGTCACCACAGCTACTAGCGTTCTTTTCGGGGTAGCAACTAGAAGGCGATCGTGGTTGGCGGAAGAAGCTTCCGAGGTCTGTTGGTGAAGGATTATTGGCAGCATCCAGTTTCAGGCTTCGAGATGAGTTGCTTGGTTGTTCAGAGGGGGTGGGTGGCTGTATGGTGTCTGGACCGAGATATTGAGACTTTCGTCGACGAAGATCCCTCAAGCCATACACCTATAGTAATTGCTTAGTCCAAATACCAGACGAGATAAACGGCGCGCCTTACCTGTCCTGGCAAACTTCGCCCTCTAAGAATGAGCCTGATGGCATGATAGAGAGAGGAGATAAGAAATAAAGCGAGCACGGGGCTCTGGATAGCCAGAATCGTAAGCCCAATGATGTGTCTTGAACTGTCGGACAATTCGAGGTGGCGAGAGAACGTCGTCATCAGCAGCAAAGAACATAGCCTTGCAGATGTTGATACTGTCAAGATGGAAACGACATCAAACGATCGCAAACAAATAATGCACAAAAGCAAACAAACATCGCAGGTTATGAGAATTGCCAGCTGTGACACACCCGACACTTGAAGCCCACCGATTGTAGCAGCCCGGATGCACATCAAAGTAACAAGAATCTGAACACATCGTCGGTCGTGACCCTCGAACCCTCCCGGCGTCGATATGCGGCGGTACCGTTGAGAAGTATCAAATTTGAAGACACCAAGCCGAAGCATGGTCAGCCGTCTTCGCAACCATCGTAGCGTGGCCAGACTAACAGAAACAAAGCATAAAGCTAGGAATATGTAGGTAAGAGGCAGACTGGTCGAGCTGCACAATTCGTAAAGAGAGAGAGTAACCAGTGGTAACGAAAAACACCAGAGTGTAAACCATAACACCTGACCATACATCTGAAGAAGCTTCAGTTGTTTCTTATCGGGGTTCTGGCATCTAGTGATGGCATCGTAGACTTGCAAGCCCAGTGCGCTAGCAAGAACAATTATGATAATGAAAAGCACCATGTTTAACCACGTAGACATCAACTGATGTGAGCCTCCGATAACTTGGCTCTTGAGTTCCAGACCCGGCTTATCTGTCAAAGTCCCGTTGGTTTCGTACACACCATCCCTGACACCGATGTATGAGGGCTCGCGATCAATGTCTCCGTTGCTGAAGAGCGAGAGCCAGTGAAGCTGGCCGACAATAGGCTGATAGAAGCCGGGATAGTGTATGCTAAGGCAGCCGGTGAGGAAGATGAATTGGAGGTGTTGTAGGCAATCGGTAACTTCGGGAAGCACGGTGCGGGCACGAGGTTTGTGGTCTGGATCTGTATCGCTCATGTTGTTGCCCCAAATCGTGCGAAGCAGTCCAACTATCGAGACAGTGATGAAAACAGTCCAGACTGAGGCTCGTATGGCCGTGGTAATCGCGTTGCCGAGGGCGAGTGTAGCGACGGTGCTCTGGCAGATTCGCGCATCCGCATAAATGTCGTCAAACAGGCGAATCTCCAAGCCCATCGTAGCCAAGGCGGGAATGTACTCGATTTGATCGATAGCGATGGGAATATCCAAGACGGACCCGGAGACGCCATCTGGGGAAGTGAACCTTCGGCACGAGCCGTTCGCAGGTAGCTGATAGACAGACGAACCCGACAACAAGTCCAACTTGACCTCGGCGCTAGATATCATCGACGCCGCCCTCACACAGTCGGCCGGCGTGGTCCAGAACGAGAAGTTGAGCTGTACCGTGGGCCAAGTCTGGAACTCATTGACGACGCCAACAGACAGTCTTGGGGCACCGTTGAACGTCGAGTTAAAGGGCGAAGCATCGCTGCACGACTGCCATTGCAAATAAGCAGCAGAGGCGCTGCCGCCAAAGGCATAGAAGCACAGCACTGCCCGCAAGAATACGGATACCCGAGCCATGGTGTTGACTTGAGGCAGCGGGCCCCGTTGTTGGCGTTGCGATGGCTAGAAGAGTGTAAGCGGTCAACACATGAAGGCACTTTAGAGATGTGATTTTACAAGAGGGAAGCAGGATTTCCTTGGGGGTATTCCTACCCACCTTGGAGTGTACGCGTGTGTTTAATTACGGCCCCTGCATTAGACCTGGAAATCGCCGGATATTTCCTCCTTCGGCCCTTGGCTGTCGGATCATCGGCTTCACTGGGTTCGTATTTGTGAGGCTTATTCAAAAACTAGCCCTGAATGGGTCTAGTAGTGGAGCAAGATCGCTGCGTGCCCTCAACTGCCGTGATCTGACGTAACTATCAACAACATTCCCCGAGTAACAGGGACAGCCACCACGCCTTCAGATTCATCACTGCACGAAGGCCGACAAGTATTGTTGCTCTTAGGACTTTTAAGTTCGAAACACGTTCATACTCCTTTAATTATAGTCACGGCAATGATTAAATCGCAGACTAGGTAACTGATCTAGATGTTGCTTATGAAACCTGCTGCTAGGAGTATCGAGTTTGCCGAGTCAATGGTCGTCGAAGCTTTCGCCAGCTCTGCCACGTAACCAGGGAGCCCACCAGTTACCTCTCTCTCATACCAAACTTCAGGATCATCTAGTGCTAGTGTGGCTTCGTGCATTTCTGCAATCTCTCTACTGTCCCAGATGCCTTCCCGCCGGTTAAGAGACCGCAGCAAATTAAGTGCACGTTGGCGTGCGTCGATATTCGGACAGACCCGGACGACAAAAGAAAGACCGGAGATCAGATCGCCATCTAAAGAGAAAGTGAAATGTTGCTGCTCGGCAAGTGAGTGGGCCAACAATTCCGCTGCATCCAGGAAGTCGGCCGTTGGGTTCACAGGGAGCTCAGGTGCAAAGTACGCGTTCATGCACCAGAACTTTCGAGACAGATCGAGACTCAGGAGCTGCTGAGATGTCGGATGGGAGTGTTTTTGGTGCTCTAGAGCTGTCGCAGTTAGTTGGAAGCGGTTGATCCATTGCTTAAATCTCCTCCTCAGGTCTTCAAATGAAGCGTTGGCACGTTCGCCACTTTCTTGGTCTTCATCATCGAGCTCTGAAAGCCGACGAAAATCCTCCTTAGTGATTTTAGTGAACCTCAGATTCAGTTGACGTAACTCATAGCTCGCTTCTTCTAAGTCATGAAAAGGCCCAGAATACATGTCGTTGCCGGCGTTGGTGACCCAATCCTGTTGTGTTTCTGGTATAATGGATTCGTCTATGAATGTTGACGCTTCGTAGCTCAAAGCTGAGAATATCTCATCCAGCTTTCTAGTGAGAGGGTGGTCCCTTTTGCTAGACGCGAGCGCAGGTAGTGTAAGGAGATGATTGCCTGCTCGAAGATGTCGGATAGACTCGGTGTATCGGCCCAAGATGCCCTCAAAGGCAATAAAGAGAAGATAGCAGACCAAAGAACATTGGATATTATAAACTGAATCGACAGACATCTGTGGTATAATGTGTGAAACGGCCTTGGTGTACTGTAGTGTCAGGATATGCATCTGGTCGGGTGAGCGAGTATTATAGCCCGCCATGAAGAACTGGTGAGCAGCACCAACAGCGGTAACGGCATGTTTGACGGGTTCACTATTGTGAGATAATGGGAGAACGTGTCGAATCCAGAAGTTGGAGGAATTAGGCGCTATGGAGAGTTGCCTGCATGTCCAATGATAGAAATGGTGAAAGTATCGTCTCTCGAGGGGAGTATCAGATACGATATGGCTGACGCCAAGGATTAACAACGGCTCTGACGCCTGGGCCTTGTGCCTTTTGTTTCTTGGCGTCGAATTTGGCGGAGCGTAACCGTCACATTGGATACAATCCTTGCGGCAGCGACGGCAGCTTGGCTTCTCCTCGTCGCACTTTAGATGTCGAATCCTATTACGGTAAGCAGCCAGTCATAGGGGCGAAGCCAGCGCCCATAGAGGGTGACTTACGTGCTGTATCCTCTGGTTAGCAGATTACGGACTTCTTCCTCGACTGATTTCCGACGTACCATGTGATGCAGCCTGTACGGCTCTTTCGGCCACATACCCGCCGAAACTTTGGCTGTCCCGCCGACGGTGCAGGATCTTTTCCCATCATGCAAGAAATTTGCGCCAAGCAGCTTGGTGTTTTACGGGACATTCAATGGGAGGACGTGGTGGCCAGCAGGAAGTAGTTAAAGACTCCACGGCCCGGAGGGTAGATGCCGTAGCACCCGAGTTTTACGAGGCAGCCAATGAAATGTTGATTTATTCTCCACTTGGTCTGTTACTAACATCCCCAGCCTCTCTCCTCGTCCCCTGGCATTCTGTGGCACTTAAACGTTCATTTGTCTCTAGGCCCAAGCCGAGAAGCATAGCGCATCAAAAATTGTTAATTTGGCCGTCTCTGAAGGTGTCTGCGTTCTCTATACATGTCAACCAAAATATTATCGTTTATAATGGCCAGCTTCCTTTCATCTGTAAGCTAAGAGACAGTATAGCAAATGACGGCGAGCAAATCACGAACCTTGCCGATACGCGCGGTACATGTGTAGTTAGGGACCGGCCGGGCCGGGTTGAACATGTTATGATTGGTGAACTAATAGCCTACATAGGCCGTATAGACTCAATTAATTACACATAACAATAATCCCTGCCAAGTCTCTCCTGCTTCTTTCCCGTTCCCAGCTGATAAACTTTGCCTTTACCCTTGATATTCCCCATCAAGAACCCCGCCATTGAGCAAGACAGATAGGGCCTCGGACTAATCCTCTTGCGTCCGCTGAGCTGAGAATCCTCTGTTCCTCTAATTAGAGTCAAGGGGATACATCGGGGCAATGCCTAGATGAAAGGGATAACTATTAATGATCATGTTGACGAGACAGGGCAGGAAAACCTACAACTGAAGTGGTGCTTCCAGGTCCCACTTTGAATCCCTTCAATGCAGTCGAGGATCTGGTTATTCTCCTTGATAATGGTGCATTCCCCGATTCTTTTCCCATCAACGTCGTGAATACCGGCAGTATTCATGTCACTGTAGATAGCTAGAGCCTATGGTCAGAGAGCAGCAGCCAGGCTTATATCACCAGGACTTACTAAAATGAGGATCGGTACCGGCGTTACCCCAGTAAAGGTGATGGACCATGCATTTTTGGGAGTTGTTAATCTCCAGTTCACTGATTGCCCAGTCTCTGGGATTCTTGCCGCCGTCGCAGCCCTTGCACCTAATGCCGCCGCATGTGTTTTGGCCGACATCTTCCTGATGGTAGAACTTCGGCGACTTGAAGGCGTCAGCGCATGAGGGAGGGTTATTGAAGAACATGCAAGTGGTTCCAAAGCCAGCGCCGTCACCTCCATTGCCAGTAATGCCGCAAAAGGCCAAAAAGTCGGCCTGTGCAACGGTTACGATGGCGGAAACAACAGCAAGGATCTTGTACAGCATGATGAATATTTGGGAGCAATGAATATCAGAGAGGAAATGGAATGAAGATGATGATTCGTGTTGAGGTAAATAAGAATGAAAAGGGCGCCGTGTTGTCTTCTTATAGTGTTGGGTATAGTATTGGTGCTTTGGTAGGCATCTTTCTGGCTCAAGCATAATTTGATAAAGACTTAAGCATAATTAGATGAAGAATTAAGCATAATGAGATAAAGACGGCTAGGCTTCGATCATAGTGTCACAACGGAACTTTTGCTATTAATCCTTAAAATCGGCAACTACCCGATTAGGCAAGAGTCTATATGACCACAGCCTCAGGATCTACAAACAAACAAGGCACAACCGCATCGTGCAAGGATTCATACGAGCCTCTGCAGGTGCGGAAAATTAATTACATGATAGATCGACGTCGTAGATGGCTAGCTGAAATATAGATAAACGAAACAAGGCGCCTAGGTAGATGGAGCGCAAGTGGAACCAGGTTTCCTTAAACTCGGGCATTGCCTAATTAGCCTCGTCGGACTTTTCAATTGGTCTGCTCGGACTCGGTGCCAAGACTTAGGCCGTAGCAATGATCCGCCCTCGAAATGTTAACACGCAGGTGCCTTGGCAGCAACCGCACATGACGTATGCTAAATCTTGGGCTGGACGATTTACTCGGCGGACTGGTCGAGCATGATGGCAAGGCCGATTGAGAAAATGGGCAGCGGATTTCTACGTCCCCAAGATAAAGATAGGTCTGTTCTTCAAACCAGTAAGCTAAGTTCAATTCGAGCCCATCGGGGTAGATCGTTGGCAATCACTTCGTGACGTGGTCTTTTCGAACGACTTAGAAAGCTTCCAGAACCCGGTGCTAGTCATTCTTTTACTTGTTCGGATCCGCACTCGTCAGTCACCAGGGCCGACTGCAGGCTGCAACTAAGCCGAACAATGAGAAGAATGGCAGACTTGGCACCACCCCAATATTCTGTTTCTGTTTATGTGGATGCCACGACCTAGAAGTGTAGCTACTCCTTGGATGTGGAGAGGGGGGAGGTCGATATTAGTGTTAAAAGGCAAAAATGGATATTATCCCGAAGCCTATTGAGACCTATATCTCAACAGTTAGAAAGCGCCCAGTCTCGACAGGCGTTCGCGACATCAAGCGCCACCCGGGGTGATTTACTTCTAATTCCAGACGCTGGCATCTACTCCTGTTGGACACACCGGGTGTCCTGTCCATTTACATCAATCAAGGCAGTAATTTAGCTGCCGGCGATCGAAACCTAGCCCCCTGCCAGCAATCTGCAGTTGACTACCCACGGTCTTGGTGAATTGCCAATTATTCATATGTCACAAAGATAACGAGCTGCGCTCCGTACTTCCATGCTGAAGTAGGTAAACTAATGGTGCGTCAGTTGACCACAATGACTTTTGTGACTCTCCTGGCCGTGGCGCGACTTTTGATGGGACGCAATACCATGCATAGTAAGTCGAAATCCAGAAGACGGGACATAAGGGTCTGTCCTCATTTCTCTAGCACAATCTAGGCGGGCAGTTAATTCGTAATCCCCCAAAAGTTGCATGACAAATAGCATATATAATGACAGTGATTTGTGTTGGTTTGTGTGGTGTGTGTGTGTGTTGTGTGTGCTAGGCCAGATTGGAGGATAAGGTCTATTTATCTTTGATCCAGAGGCCAAGGTGTTATCTTGAATAAGGTTGATAAGGCAAGATGGCAACTCTTCTGGCGATATAGCTAGAGAGGTAAGTTATTAAGGTTATTATATTATATAGTATTAGGCTGATTTAAAATGCTATTTTAAGTATTTTAAAGTATTCTTTTG